>VDFB02213742.1:0-28050 GCA_007258455.2 Sequoia sempervirens
CCACGATTTCTGGCTGTCTGCTCAAACTGCGTTGCCTTTCAATCAAGGCACGTCTGCGTGTATAATACCTGTATGTATCAAATTCCTTTGGCTGCATGTGATGGCTAAACCCTCAGGATGGCAGGATTTAGCTCTGATACCACTATAGAAACCCTAGTTTCCCCAAAATCTCCGCTTCTGACTGTTTTTAGGTTTTTCTGAAGGGTTTTGGTATTTTTTGCAAATTTTTGAGTTTTGATGCAATAAATGAACAGTACGGCTTTTCTAGAAATTTATATTAAATTCAATAAAAATGCTAGATCTTCAAAATGCTTAGGAAATACAATAGAGAATGAAGACGCTTCCTTATTTAATCAAATGATCTCAATACACAATGATCTGCTAACATGCAACAATAAAATAGTGATTTTTATTTGTAAAAACCTGGTAAACCAGCAAGCTGAGAAGGTACAGATTTGTACGGCTGAGTCAATAAATGCTCTTCTCCCTCTGAATGATGATCTCTGATGATGCCCAAGAAGAATGCGCCTATACTGGAGAAGATATGAAGCCAAGAAGAGAGGCGTTTCTCCTTCCAAGCAAAAGACGGCTCCAGTCAAGATGGTACGGCCTGGTACAGGTACGGCCAGGTACAACAGCCTTTATGATTTGTACGGCCTCCTCAAATTAATGTCTAGGTCTCTGAATATGATGCGCCCAGGTTAATAGATGCTTTCTGAATGATGAAATATACTGAAGCTCTGTGAATGAATTAACTCTGAAGATCAATGATTTCCTCTGTGTGAGAAAACCTCTGCTGGCAATAGATCAAGTGATATTTCACACTCTCTGAATTGCTTTCCGCTGGAGATGGCTCGTTCTCCAAGGAATTCAAGTTCAAACCCTTAGGTTCTGTGCTCAGATCAATTTGATCAGTTTCTCAAAATCCAATAATTACATAATGGCTCAAAACCCAAGGCAAATCCACTATTATGCTGAAAAGTGCGATTTCCTTAATAATAGGGTTTTAATAAAATATTCAACTTTTAATCTTTCAATTTCTCCATAGTCTCAGCTAAATATTTTATAATATTTCAATTGTCAAACTGACCCCCTTTCCTGATGATGGGCGCACCCCTCAAGACAAATCACTTAAGTTATAATTTAAAATTATAACTTTATATTATAATCATTAATTAATTAATATTTAATCAATGCAATTAAATATTAATATTTCTCCCGTTACTCATTCGATTACTGCTCCGTCTGAAGTTGCCGAACTCTGAAGTGATTCTGGATGCCGCCAAAGCCATACTGCTAAAAATAGCAGGGGTCCCACACTGCCTGCCAGGAACTGCTAAAAATAGCAATTCTGCAAAAAGTCTCCGATTGAGCCAAAACGAAAAACTACTGATCAATCTCTGCTAACTGAAGCTGAGCCAAGCTCCGAAGTGACCCTCTATCCAGTCTATCAGCCTACGAGGGTCGTGTGATAGGCCAATCCTGTACTCCGAGAGATGTCATTGAGAAGGGGACATGACATGAGAATTCTTTATAAGGAGCTTGTTGGAGACTAAATGGGACATCTTGAGTTGAATACAATTTCTAATCATTGGAGAGTTTGAATGCTTGATAGTTTGTCTGAGGGTATGAATACTTTAAGGTGCCAGTTTCGATTGTGAGACACCAATCCTAGCTGGGAGTTGGGGAAGATATTTCAGTCTTTCCACTTGTGCAAATTTTGTGGCTAAGGGCCAAATTTGGTGGAATCGATTTGAATTGATTATTGAAATATGCTGAGCCAATTTTTTTATTTTTTGGAATGCAATTACAACAACATGCACTCGTTAGGGTTAGCAAATAACTAAACAATGCAGAATTCAACTCTAACCAAGGATGTACACCAGGATCCCGAGATGGGCAAAGTGTTAGCATGTGGTCAGAGGATCTCAATGCAATACATGAACTGAAGTAACCCTAACCAAGAATGCGCCAGATGACGGCGTGCATATGGTCAGAGGATCCCTAACGATTACAATACTGAAAGTAAACTCAACACCAAGTATGTGCTACCCAATCTAGAATGGAGACGTGGCTACCATATGGCGGAGGTATTAGGCAATAAAATGCAACTACAGAAGTAAAGTAGGTGGCAAGCCAGCCTCTTCCACTTGTTCAGTGGGCATTACAAGACATGATAAAACAAGATTAAAAGAAGTGCTGATAGTACTACTGATCAGCTTACAATGAGATGTAGAATGCCTGCAAGATCAAGAGTTAGAGCACTTCGAATTGTTGCAATAACAAATGTATCTTCCACAAGGCCTTTTATGACTTACTAACATCAACCCTTCACTAAAATACAAACTTCTCAAATCTGATATGACAGACCAGCATGTTAATTTGCAAAACCAGCAACATAGCACCCTACCTAAATGCTCATAACTCACTCAATTTTCACCCAAATCACATGAGATAAGATGCATAATGATCCTAAGGAGAATACGCCCAAGATAGAACCCAAAAACTGACTCAAAAACCCACAGATATTTTCTACACGAATTCCAAGACACCTCCAGATGGTACGGCCCTCAAGGAGGGGCGATTCCTTAAGATAAAATCCATTTCTTCATTAAAAAATCTGCAAATTGGTAAATAGGGGCGCCCTTGCCAAAGAGACACAAAGAGACAATACCCAGAATGATTCTTTTTGTATTTTTCGACTTATGAATAAAAACAACAATCTGGTACAACATTCAGCAACTCCAGAAATGATAGATTATGCAACTAATTGAACTTCAAAAGACAAAACAAAACTACAATGCAAACCTCATTACAAAATCTCTCACAAGTAGACTAAATTCTCCACTAGATGCTATCTCTCAAGCATGAAGTCGAGCCAAAGCTAGGAGGCATTCATTCCTCGAAGCAGTCCCAGCACCATTCCGGCAGCATAACAATACTTCAGATATAAGATAACCAAAAGAGGACCCAAGGCTTCCTTTTATAAATTTGAGAAGGCCCTTCCAGAAGCTTCCAGAAACCCTAATTTTCAAATTTGAAATAACTCCTTTTCCCTCCAAGAGATGGCGTCCCTTTTCAAGCATTCACTTTTGACTTTTAATTTTAAATTCACCATTTCAAGAGGTAGGCGTCCAAAATCAAGCTTTCTTTTTGACTTTAATAAAATATAAATCACCTTCATGAATCGCCCACCTTGAAAACCACTTTTTAAGACAACTTTAAGTTAAGAGACTAGGCCAAGGGGGGGTATTATAACATTAAAATATAACATTTTAAAATCAACTTGACTTATCTCTCCAAACGCATCCCGAGGCCAAAAAGCTCAATTCCAACTGAACTGACAACTGAGGGAAGCCAACTGAACCGGAACCAACCTGCCAACTGCCAAAAATAGAATTTACTAAAAATAGTAAATTCCAAAAAGTGCTCGAAACGCAAAGCCAGACACACCACTGCGAAGCTCTCTGAAAACCCAGAAAGAATCCGCAATCCAAACGCCAAGACTCGAGCAATAGCAACCATCAAAATAGGAAACCCTAATTTCACCATCCGAGTAGCCTACGGGTCTCCGGAATAGGCCAACGGTCAACCGAAAAGATCATGCTTGAGAAGGGGACATTACAATTATACAAATTTTTGATGAGAGTTTTTGCAGTCCTTTGGAAGGACGATTTTGGCATATGCTAGGGACGATTTGTGGAGGACGAATTTCAGTTTGTTGAGAAAATAAAAATCAGATTTTGCTTGTGGCTGGGGCGCACATTTTCTAGGTGCGATTTTGTGTTAGAAGAGCAATAAAAATTCAAAATAGCTATTGAAAGGTTCGTGGGCATCAAAAAAGTAGGGCGCTGCCTTTGGGAGGAGGTAGAAGCAGCTGACAAGAAGAATTGAACATTTCCGGGTTGCTGCCATTCAATATTAGGTTCTCTTTGTGTATATTTTGCACCTTTGTAAGAGTCTAAAATCGCTGTCTCAGTACAGCAAGTTATTATTGTAATCATTGGAATTTATACAATCATACTTTAGTCCTTGCATGAGTATAGTCGTTGTCCTAGAGCAGAAGCATTGCATTGTAATATCTCAGTCATTGTTAGAAGGTCGATATAAGGAGCTGACATCCTATGTATTTCATTGAATCTCATTCATTTTATCAAATAGACATATTGGAGGTTGGCTGCAATTTGTTTGACAAATTTTCTAGTAGTTTACTTTCATATCAACATATATAGTTTGCATGCTAAGTATTTGACTAAATGCCAAGTATCTGTAGTTGTCATTTTTAGTCACATATATGCATTAGAAAAAATACAAAAAGGCTTGCACTTCATCTTGGTTACTTTGTTAGACATCTTGCATTCATTTTCAAGCATCTTAACATCATTGGCATCTATCAAAGAAAAAACAAAACTAACTGAAAACAATTACCAGCAAGTTCCGAGGTTGCAAGCAAAGTGTTTGTCAAAATACCAAAGGCAGAAAATTCGAGTTTCTGGGTCAGATTTGGCAAGTCACTGTACATCATGACGTAGCTTATGAGAAACATATGACTTGGCATAGGGCTTTCCGAGTAAGCTCTCATGTCTTCTACTTTAAAACAATTGCTCACAGCAATGGTGTTAGCAACCGCTTTAAAGTGGGGGCATACATCGACACTCATGTTTCATTGTGCGATTTTCTTTCTTCCTGCGATGCGTTCCTTTCTTGGTGGTGTCATTGGGTTTGATTTCCTCTTGAGCATGACATTTCTTTGACTTGTCCTCTCTTGGAGACATTAAGCACAATGTTCCCTAAGAAGAGACCTTGCACATTCTAAGCAAAATCCCTTCGAACATGTCATGTCCCCGAATTGGAGGTATTAAATTAATTATTTATAAAGTTATTCCAATAAATTAATATCAAAAGGATGACTTTATATTTAATTAATTTAATAAAGTGACTAAATAAAATGATATATTATAAAGTCACTTAAAGTAATAAAATAATATTATTTCTAGAAGCTTCTTGGAAAGTCATCAGGAAATCTTTATAAGGAGCTCTTGGCTTGGCATTTGGGCATGCTTGATTTGGATTTCACTCCTAATTACCAGTTTGGTAAAAGAAAGCATGAATGCTTTGCTTGCTCGAGGGTAACTCTAGAGTACTAGGTTCGGTTGCGAAAGATCAACCCTAGTTGGAGTTGTTGAGAGATCCACCCAGGGTTTCTACGTTGTGCTTCATTGACAGTTGTACAAGGGTTTTTTCAGATTCTTTGCAATAGCTATTGTATTATTGCAGGGATTTATTTGTGCAATAGCTGAGGTATTATTGCATTCTGATTTTGTTACAATAGTTCGTCTATTATTGTATCTTGTTGGAAAGATTGTAGAATTGCAATAGCTGTTGTATTGTTGCAATATTTTATTAAGAGGGAATTAGTTCAGATTTCCTACCTGTGCTTCATTTGCAAAATTTAATGGCCCTTGGCCAAATTTTGGTGGAATCAATTGGAGATTATTTGCAGACATTTTAATAATATTTTGGTATTAGAGGTATTTGATTTTTGAAAAGGAATTCTTGCATTGTGGAAAAATAATTGCTGCCTCTTGAGTTCGATTTTGATAAGTAAATTGCAAGCATTCACTTATATTGCAATCTTCTAAAAGCAGCTAAAGACAAATAGAAGGCGACAGGGAGAGCTAAGACAAATCCGAGATTGAGGGTCAAGACAAATCGCGAATATTGGAAATATTTAGAGAAAGACAAAATTATTGATTGACTAATTATTGGGAAAGTAAACAAAGTTGTGGCATATTCATATCGAACATATTAAAGAATTTAGATCGTATCGGATAAGACAAAAAGCTAAAAGACAAAGGAAGAATCTCTTTTTCGAGCAGTCGGGAGCAGCTTGGATCATTAAAAAGGTGTTGTCTATTTTATTCATTGGAATTTGGCGATAAGGCAAAGTCGGATTGTAATATGATTTTTGCAGCCTTGAAGAATGTTATCACGGAATCAAGCAGCGCTCGTTCCACGGATAACCCCCCTACAAAACTTGTTTGTTTCCTAGGTTCGTGAAGTTCAAGCATGCAAAACGAGGCAATTTTCAATCCACCTCGAAGTGCATTCCAAAGCCTCAAACAGTCCGTTTGAGCATCCCTCTACGTTTGTCTCGCGAAAACCTTCGAAACGAGTGTTTTTGCGACCTCTCACTATTGATATTTAGTGAAATAGTGAAAAGTGTAGTTGCTCCAAAAAACAACGCTCTAACTTATTGCAAAACTTTTCTTCGAAACTAGTGTTTTCATGACCTCTCACTGTTGATACTTAGTGAAATAGTGAAAAGTGTAGTTGCTCCAAAAAACAACACTCTAACTTATTGCAAAAAATTTCTAAGTGTTAAAAATTGCAAGGGTGGGGATTTTTAGCGCCTATGCACTTAAGTGAGAAGTCAAAAAGTGCAAGGGCGCCGATTTTTAGCGCCCTTACACTATGAACCCATACTTAGCCATTTTGAGACTGGGGCAGTGATTTTTAACTCAAGTGCACTTTTCCCAGTTTTGTGCCTTTAAACTTGCCTTAATTAAATGAGCAACTATTGTTCATTTATTTCATTTGTAAATCACTCAAAAGTGATTTGAGGTAACTCCACTTCATTCTTATCTTCATTCATTCACTCTCAATGTGTTGGGCGACCAATCTATCTTTTGCAAACTCGCTTTTTCTTTGAGATCTCTCATTGAATCAACCTAGGGTTTCGCGTTTTCTCAAGGTATGTTGTTTTCCCTTCATGGCATTTTTCTTCCTTTCGTTTGTTTTACAATATTCTTTGGCAACCCATGAAGCCTAAACACTTCTCGAAAAAACAAATCTGCAACTTGGGCTGCAGAAAAAGTGCTGGTAATGGCAAAGAAATGAGCAAACTTGGTTAATCTGTCAACTACCACGTAAATGCAATCCTTCCCTTGAGCCTTGGGCAACCCAGTGATGAAATCCATTGAAATGCTTTCCCATTTTTGATTGGGAATTGGAAGTGGTTGCAGCAAACCGGCTGGCAATGTGTGCTCATTTTATTTGCTTGACAAACAGGACATTCCTGAATGTAACGTTGAACCTCCCTCTTCAAACCTTTCCAAGAAAACCTTTCTCGGATCTGCCTATAGGTCTTGAAAAACCCTTGGTGACCAGCAACTGGAATGTCATGAAAATTCAAAAGAATCTTCTTCTTGAGCTTAGAATCAGCCACCAGAAAGATTCTACCCTTATATTGAATCAAACCCTCAACCACCTGGTACTTTTCATCATGGAAAGTACCTTCCAGAATGCTGGTTGCAAACTGATTTTTTGCATAATCAGCAAGCAACATGTCTCTCCAATCTGCAGTAAGCTCACACAATGAGCTAAGATGAGGCCTTCTGGAGAGAGCATCGGCCACGACATTATTTTTCCCTTTGACATATTCAATGTCAAAGTCGTAAGCTTGAAGCTTACTCACCCATTTCTGTTGCCTCTCATTTAAATCCTTCTGGTGCATAAAATGCTTGAGGCTATTGTGGTCTGTTTTAACCACGAACTTATTCCCCACCAAGTACTGTCGGAACTTGGCTAATGCATGCATAATGGCAAGCATTTCTTTGTCATAAATTGAATATGACCTTTCCACACCCCTTAATTTCCGGCTTTCAAACACAATAGGGTGTTTGTCTTGCATCAGGACAGCACCAACTCCTTCACCCGATGCATCACACTGCAGCTCGAATGGCTTAGAGAAATCAGGGATAGCCAAAACTGGGCACGAGCTCATGATCTTCTTAAATTTGTCAAAAACAACTTGAGCCTTTTCTGACCAAACAAAGGCTCCCTTTTTGGTGAGATCAGTAAGGGGAGCCGCATTCTGAGAATACCCCTTAACAAACCTCCGATAGAAACCACAAAGGCCCAAAAAGCCTTTCAACTGAGTCAAACTTTCAGGTGGTGGCCAATCAACCACTGCTTTGATCTTCTCCGGATCCACCTTTACTCCCTCAGCACTGATTATGTGGCCAAGGTATAATAATTCCTCCATTCCAAATTCACATTTGGAAGCTTTAGCAAACAGACTCTCAGACTCCATAATACTAAGCACTTCCTCCAAGTGCTTGAGATGATCTCCCCAAGTCTTGCTGTAAATCAGAATATCATCAAAAAAAATCAATACAAACCGTCTTAAGTGATTCTGAAACACACGGTTCATGCAAGACTGAAAGGTGGCCGGTGCATTAGTCAAACCAAAAGGCATGACTAAGAATTCGAAGTGGCCATAGTGACACCTGAAAGCTGTCTTTTCCACATCTGATCCCCTCATCCTTATCTGATGGTAACCCGATCTTAGATCAATCTTTGAGAAGAACTTAGCCCCATGTAGCTCATCAATGAGCTCATCTATTCTGGGAATGGGGTATCTATTCTTGATAGTGCTTTGGTTCAAAGCACGATAGTCCACGCACATGCGCATGGTACCATCCTTCTTCTTTACAAGAACCACTGCAGAAGCAAAGGGGCTCTTGCTTGGGCGTATGAAACCCATCTCCAAAAGTTCCCGGATATTCTTCTCGATCTCATCCTTTTGCCTCTTCGGATACCGGTATGGAGTTGTGATCACCGGTTTAGCTCCTTCCTTGAGCTCTATGATGTGTTCTGAACCTCGATCAGGAGGAGGTCCAGGAGGTAAATCAGCAAACACTTTACTCTTTTTGGTGAGTAAAGATTGGATATCAGGAGGATGCTCTACTTTAGTTTCAGCTAGACTCGCTGGAAGAATCATGCACTCAGCAGCCCATTCCACTTGATCATGACGTATCAACTTCGCCATCCTCTTGAATGATACAATCCGAGGGCCACCATTTGACATTCCTCTCAACACCACCTTCTTCCCATCGGATTGAAACTTCAACTCCATAGTTTGCAGATTTAGAGAGATCTCTCCAAGAGATCGCAGCCATTGAATGCCAAGGACAACATCCGTATCTCCAATATTGACCACATAGAAGTCATCCTTGACTTCGTAATTGCCCAATTGCATTGACATGTTCGGAATCCTCTTGGTGCATGAGATGTGAAACCCATCCGCAACCATAACTCTGAACCCTTCAAAGTCTTCTGTTTGCAATCCTTTCTTTGCCACCACAACTTCATCTATGAAGTTATGTGTTGCACCAGTGTCAATTAAAGCAACGATACGTTGCCCTTTGATCATTCCCCGAACTTTAAAGGACTCGTTCTTTTGGAAGCTCGAAAGTTGAGCTAATGTACCACCACTTTCTTTTTCACCTTCAGACTCTTCTGGGGTATTTTCTTCATCGCTGTCCTCAAAATCAGCTTGCTGATCAGAAAAATCAGAATTGCTTTCATCAGCTGTATAGAACTCAATTTGATGAATTTTAGCCCCCTTTGGGCACACATGATCTTGTGACCACTTTTCCCAACAACGGAAACATAACCCTTTCCTACGGAGTTCATTGATAGTCTCTGGATCCAATCTTGAGCCCGGAGGTTTCTGAGGTTTAAACTCCTTATGGTGAGGCTTCTGATGAAACTTTTTCCCTCTGTCCCCTTTGTGAAAAGCTGGTTTAGAATGGAACTTTGCTTTGGGAGCAGCCCACTCCATGTTTCTAGCTTTTTTCATTGCTTCTTGTAGGGACGGTGGATCAAAAGCTTTGATCCAACCCTTGATTGGCTCCATCAATCCTTCAGTGAATAGGATTACTAATCTTCTCTCTGTGATTCCAGTGACCATAACTGAAAGTCTTTGAAACTCAGCTATGTAGGCATCCACAGTGCCATATTGTCTCAACTGTGCCAATTCCCTAAAATGCACTTCTGGATCCTTCTTCTCGAACCTCTCAATGAGTCTATTGGTGAACTCATCGTAGCTAGTGATAGACCCATGACCTAAGGTGACTAGGCCATGGTACCACCATTCATGCGCCACCCCATCTAGGTGTAGCGTAGCGAATCTAATCGCTTCTTCTTCAGCCATTGGCCTAAGTGCCAAATAGTTGTCTAGTTTTTGTAACCAGGCTCGAGCAGAATTATTATCGCTTCCATCAAAATGGGCAAGCGTAACCTTGTTGAGAGCTTGATTCCAATCTCCTTGTGCTGGGGTTCTTCTTTGATCATAGTTTCTCCCTTGGCCTCTATCCTTCCTTCTATACTCCATGTAATCATTGAAGGACATGTCAATTTTTACTTCATCAGGAAGAGTGTCATACTCTGTTCGGCCTATCCTCACCCTCTCCAAGGATGAAACATTTTCTTCAGGATCAGGCTGTGGGATTGCTGGTGTCAGAAACGTGGGTTTGAATGGTCTAGCAGAAATGTAAGTGTTGCTCACTGCAGGTTGGGCAACATGACCATTGTGCGGGTTGGAAGCACTGTGCTCCCCGGGATGCCCTGAATTGTGTTGTGGAATATTGGGACCCAATTTCCCCAACAGGAGAGAAAACATATCCATCATGGCATCCATCTTCTTATCGAGTCCTTGACCCAAATTGGCTGAATTGTCTATACCCTTCCCACTGTCACCTCTGTTGCCAGAACTTCTTTCATTATCCCCCATTCTGTTTCTTGTGAAGGCTCCCAATTAGCCCTCAGAACCTCGGAAGCTGTGTGACCTTCTGGGGCTTGATGCAACTGTGTCTGAACTGTACCTCTCTTGTATACTCTTGCCAAATACCTCTGTTCTCTGTCACTCATAGAAAGCTGATTTCACAGGATGGCAGGATACGTGGCTCTGATACCACTGAAATATACCGAGCCAATTTTTTCGTTTTTAAATAACAGAATTACAACATTCAAGCCAGTGCACCCGTTAAGGTTAGAAGGATAAACCGAAACGTGCAAGAAAGTAAACTTAAGATACAGAAGGGAACTCAACGTCAAGTATGTGCTACCCAATCCAAAGTGGAGTGAGGGGCGACCATATGACGGAGTGATTACAGAAAGCAAAGCTTGAAACTGAAATGCTGAATAACGAAACTACTCAACACCCAGAATGTGCTTGCTCACCCAGAATGGGGAGTAGCTACCATAGGGCGGAGTTATACTATTCAACTAGTATTGAAAGCAAACTAGAAGGAAATGCTGAATATTGAATCTACTCTACACCCAGAATGTGCTTGCTGACCCAAGACGGGAAAGTAGCGACCATAGGGCGGAGATGGATTACATACAATATCAAAATGCTGAAAGAGATAACATTACAATCTGACTAAGCAAGAATCTAAGACCGACAGTACTACTGCCAGCATACAATTTGAAAGATTACAACTTGCTTATCAATTACAATCCAACATATGAGAGACTTGCAATAATTTTAGAACATTCCTTTGCTATGAAAGAGACTGAAATTGAAGGAATTAATTAATAGATCCAACCTTTTTGAAGCTTGCCCACCAATGATGAAGTATGCCGCAAGATCTGAATATCCTTCCAAACTCATCAAGAACAAGATGCAGCTTTCTTCATTCTGCCTAACAGACCTGTGTTTTTCATCATAGAACAGCAATATATATTCCTTGGAAAGTTCGTAACTCCCTTGAAACTCAAGCAAACAATCTAAAATTGAATGCAAAACACAAGTATAATGAAGGCGCCCAGCTTAGGAACATAAAACAGAGCCAAAGAGCAGATTATATTTAATGGCACGAATCCCAAGGATCTGCAGGTGGTACGGCCCAGGTACAGGGGCGATTTTCACTTATAAAATCTGACAATGCTTCAAAAAATCTAAAACCTTGCTCAAAGAGGCGCCTAGTCTAGAACAATGAGTTTATGCAATACCCATAAGACATATTTTTGTATTTTTAGATTTATCAATAAAACAACGAATCTGCTAAGTCTAATATGCTGAAAACAGAACTTCTAATATGCTCAAACTGATCCTAAATGGATGAATGCGGATTACAATGCAATAATTCCAAGAACTCACACTAGACTAACAATCATCACTAGTCGTTGTCTTACAAACGAGAAGAGATGCCCAATGGTTAGGAGGTCTTCATCCCTCGAAGTGATCCAGATTCAATCCGGCAGCATAACGGTGTATTTTCCAAGATGCCCAAAATGATGCACAAGACTCCCTTTTTATAATTTCTGCTTGACTTCACGAAACCCTAGAAACAGCTTTTAGGTCAAAACCTTCATCTTCTCAAGAAGGCGTACTTTCTCTTCAAGGCATTAAGAATTGATATTTTAATTAAATATCATCTTTTGGAATAAGCGCCCCTCAAACCTTTGTTCTGACTTAGGTAAATATTAAATTATTTCTCAATGAGGGCGCCACCCTCAAGGACCCACCTTTTAAACACAACATAAAGTCATTAAGTCTAAGCCAAGGGTCAACGTTTAATTATAATAATTAAAACGTGACTTTTTAATTTAATGACTTAACTTATCCTTTCGCAAAGGCCCTGAAGCAAATACTGATGAAGTCAACTGATCAAACTGGAACCGGAAGTCAACCAACCTGAGCTCACTGAAAAGCTGCCAAAAATAGAATTTACTAAAAATAGTAAATTCCAAAAAGTACTCTGAATGCTGAGACGAGCATACCACTGCGAAGTCCTCTGAAAACCCAGAAGGAATCCGCCATTAAAATCTTCATCTCCGAGCAATGACCTCCTCAAAATTAGGAAACCCTAATTTTAACTTCCGACTAGCCTCCGGGTTCCCAACGAAGGGCTAACGGTCACTGAAAATGTCAAGCTGGAAAAGGGGACATTACAACATTCACTAAGGCAAATCTTGGCAGGACTACACGAGAGACAGATGTAGCTCTTCTTAAGATTGTTACCAATAATCTTGAAGAGCGTATCACGAAGGATGGAGAAGATAAGGCTTTACTCAAAACTGAAATTAGTCAACTTCGTCAATACATTTCTGATCTTGTTCATGGGAATCCAAATAGAGCACCTGTTCTTACTCAACACACACCTGCAGAGAAACAAAAATTGGATCAGTTAGTCAGCCATGGCAGACTTTTGGATGATTGGATTGACAGTTTAGTTGCTGCTGGTAAAACTCTTCTTGCAGATTTGTATCAGTTGAGGAGTGAGGCACACAGACTCCGTCAGGGTATTCAGTTGCTGGATATTGCAGTTGCAGAGAGTTTGGCAAAGGATCGTGTTCTGGTATCTCAGTTATCAGTTGCATGCGATGCTTTGGAGATGATCGAAGATCAAGAGAAAGTCTTCACTTGGAGAGAGCAGCACCTTCTCAGAACAGAAATATGTGAGAAGATCTCTTCTAAATTGTTTTCACTGAAGGATGACGTAGTTGGAGTGCTTGCACTTGTCAGTGGCTTCGTTGTTCAGATTCCGTGTCATTATCTTCTCGAAGATGGCACGTATGTGGAGTTAGAAAAAGTTCAAGCAGAATTCGAGAAGCTGATTTGTGACAGCCTTGAAGGTGAACCTAGGGCGCCAAAGTTAGAGAATGTTTCAGTAATTGCAGCCAGTTTGAGAAAGGGACTGAAGAATGCAAAGATGGTGTGCACACAATTACTGAAAGTGGCAGAGAACTAAAGAAACAGACTGTTATTTTTAGCAGCATCAAAGTGCCAGATGACGGAGAGATCGATGAATTCTTGGTCGAAGTGTTAGACCGAGTTGACATGGAGTGATCTGTCAGTTAGAACGTGCAGTTAATTTCTAGGTTTGAGTCCTGAGCAGCAGTTAACTTGACTTCCAGTCTTCAGTTCACTTGCTGACTTAACACATGCTTATCTCATCCTCGGAATTATCAACACAGGAGTTAGGTTTAGGGTTTCCAGTTAACTGAAGGTAGTGGCCAGTTAACTTTGCTTTAAATAAGGACGTGCATGCTTGCACATTGTCCAATTAGGTTATTTGTACCAGTTAAACTGAGGGTAGTTGCCCAGTTAACTGTATAGTTTACTTCATTAGGGTTAGGGCGCATAACTTGCATGCATTGCAAGAACTGTAGTGAACTCAAGGTGATTTTAGGGTTACCTACACCTTGATGTATATAAATAAGAGCTTTTGCTCATTTGTAAATAACTTTTGCTTGAGAGAGAAATATATGCTGCGCCTACCTTGCCCTCAATATTGCTCTTTTGGTATTTGTTCATGTGTCTTCATTATTGCAATTGATTGTTATGCCACATAGGGTTTCGAAAGATTGTAATGCTGGATTCTTCCATAGTTTAGAGAAATCTGTCTTGTGAATCTTTTATTGTTATGATCAACGTTATGCCACACAGGGTTTCGTAAGATTGTCATGATAAAACCGTTTTGTGAAGTGTTTACTATGCTGATCGAGTGTTATGCCACACAGGGTTTCATAAAGTTTTCATGGTGAATCTTCTCTTAGATTAGGAAAATCTGTTTTGTGAAACTTTTATCATTACGATTGAGTGTTATGCCACATAGGGTTTCATAGAGATTTTAATGATAAAAGTTGTTTGTGAGTCTTTACTATGCTGATTGAGTGTTATGCCACATAGGGTTTCATAAGATTATCATAGCAAATTCTCAAATCTGTTTTGTGCTTAATAAACTTGTTCAGATTGAGATGATAGTTGCGCCACCTTGCCTTCAAGTAGAGAATCTGAATGTGTTTATCGTCTGATAGTCATAACCTTGCTCCGTTTCCTCTTGCTCTGTTTTCCTGAGGAGATTGGATAGATATAAGTTGTAGTTTAGTTGATTTGCGAAACCAGAGAAAACTCAGTTGCAACGTGTAAGTTCTTTCAAGAAAGCCTTGTGCCTCTAGCAGCTGAAACAAAAAGACAGGACATAGTTTTAGCTTATTTTTCCTTTGCAAGTACTTTTGTAAAGCACAACGAGGGAGCTTCCCCTCCATAATTTGAAGAGCACTCATTACGTAGTGCACATAGGCTGTTCATAACAACTTCTACTCCAGAGGTGTTAGTTGTTACGCCAACACAACTCTACCTCATAAAGTGGGTTAACACAAGACATATCAACTGCTGTCTCAAAAGGTGGATTATCAAAAATATGGAAGTTACTTTCAACATGTTGTTTAGGCCCATCACCCTTGTGTTCTAACTTTTCTTCATCTTCAAAAGGACTCAAGCGCTCTTCCCCTGCAACTGCCTTAGAAATTTAAACTTCATCATTAGCAAGTAAATCTTCTAAGGTCTGATTTTTGCTCTCCATAAGGTCAGCTGTATGATGGTCATTAACTGCTGGGAATTCATCATAGAGGCTTCTAGATACTATAGAGACCTCTTGTTCCTCCTCTTTGTTCTGTGATGTAGACCTCTTAAAAATGGAAGCCATATGCCGCGCTACTCTATCTAATTTTGCAGGGTCTGAAATCAATTCATTTATCCTTTTCTGATTTTCATCCAACCTTTTCAAACTTTGTTGCAACTTCTCCATATTCTTGTCCCACTGCCTCTGGGAAATAACCATGTTGTTTAACTGAAACTTTTGAACTGCAGTTGAAACTTACCCAATAGGTTAGCAGGAAACCGCTCTGATACCACTGTGATGAACCACACTCCGGTGATCCACTGTGCTACCACTATGATGAACCGACACTCTACTTCGATGGTTTCATGGTGCTTGTAGGTCTGATTTGTGTTCGGTGTTTGTTTCTTTTTCTAGTTTTTGGTGCTTTGATGTTCAATGCCAAGGATATACATGAATTTAACAAGCATATAAATATAATATGAACCTTTAAGAAACTAATCCACTGAGATGCATCAGGAAATGAATCGTTTTAGAAGCCAAGTACTAAGAGCATGCACATGGCGTAAAGACTTCAATAAACAATTCTATTGAGATACATCGATTATAATACTCAATTTGAAGCCAAACACGAGTTCTTCATTACATAATAAAATGCATACAACATATAGATTGCATCAGACTTGAACCCAATTATAACTTCTACTAAACTTTAACTTACAGCCAAACAGCACTGTGAATAGTGCTTTGCTACAGTACCCGCCCCAAGTAATATGCTCATACAAACTAACTTACGAACTTCTCCCACCAAATAATGGATTGGAAGTCTTCTATGATGATGGGCGCCCACTTTGGATGAAGAAGCAGCCACTAATTGGAGGCGTCTTATTTCCTTTGGCTGGTAGAAACCCTCAAGAGAAGGCGGCTGGCTGTAGATGTTAAAATCAGCTTTAATATCTTCCAAAATGCAAATAACTACCTCTAGATGGCAAATGGAGATGCTGGCAGCAAAAACCCTTCCAGAAGATGCCTCCAACAACTTGTAATCAGCAAAATATGGCTCCAAATGCAGCAACAAGAAAATAACCAGCACTTTAGGGTGGTCTTTCACACCTTCAAGATGCCTAAAAACGAAGAATAAATCCCCAATCCAGGCTTTCCCACTGCTGAAATCAAGAAACCCTAGTTTCTCTTTTCCACAACTCCACACTTCCAAGTTTCATTCAACAAAATAACTCATAGCATGAGAGGGTCGAACTTTCTCTTTGCCTTTTATAATTTTAATTTGAAAACACTATTCATTAAAATGGCACTATTCACTTAAGTTATGTCTTTTTTCACTTTATCAGTGAATAGTAACTGAAAAATATAAAGTGACCCCCTTTAACTAATAGACACATGGTCCCTAGGCCTGAGTAAGTGAAATAAATAGTGAAGATCAATATTTTAAGCTCCAATAACTCGCCAAACGCGCAAATTCACCACGTCACCATACTCCGGATACCAATACTGCCTTTTACCGACCAAGTGCCCGTTCAAGTGACCCTCTATCCAGAACCATTAGCCTACGAGGATCGACATAATAGGCTAATCCACCAACTTTGATGCTCGTGAAAGAATGGGGACATTACAGAGTGGAGTTCGGTTAGCATAAGGAAGAAATCGTGGAATCTTGCATTGCTGCCAGCGTTCAGTTCTAGGTTCTCCTAAATCTGTACATTCTTATCAGTTTGTACTTGCATTTCCATATCATAGAGTTTTGTCTTTGGCATTGTAAAAATCATCTCAGTATAAGGGCGATTTGTTTTGGGAATCATTTGTCATATTGTAAAACAATTGGATCATCATTAGCAATACAATATAAAAGGTGTTTGGGGTTGCATATGACATGTTTGCTAAAATGTCTACTTCCTGAAAGTGATCATTTACACCAATAGTTTGCATCAGACTTGTTTGACGAAACGTATGGTGGCTGTAGCTTTATGTTTTCATAAGAGAATTGCATGCTAAGTGTTTGCTAAATTGTCTAGCTGCTGTAGCTACACTTGGCATTCCATTTTCAGTCAACATGAGTCTTGTAGTTGCATACCAACTGTTTGCATTAATGCCACATTGCTGTAGCTTTCCTTTTGCATGAGTAGTTTGCATACTACATGTTTGACAAATTACTTACAGCTGTAGTTATCATTTTCAGTCATAATGGAGAATTTGAGTATGCATGACAAGTGTTTGTCATAATGCATTTAGCTGTAGTATTGCATTCTCTTCAATTTCAGTCATTTAAATTATCTCTTTCAAGTCATATCAGCATTATTAAACATCAATCAAAGACCGAAACTTCAAAAAACAAGTTACAAACAGCAAGTACAGATTTTGTTTGCCAAGTGTTTGACAAAACTCCCAAGGTTCAAATCAGCAAGTTTAAGGTCAAATTTAGCAAGGGATATTACACAATTTCAATAAATGGGCACACTGGTGAATGGTTCAATCCATTTAAAGGGGTACAAAAAGTAGATTCTCCTAGTCCCTATCCATTTATTTTAATGAGAGAGAATCTCCTTCACTTCTCAAAAGCTTCACAAGAGCATGGAAAAATTCATGGACCTTGTACAGTGTTAGGTGGATGTAGACAAACATGCTACCAATTTGTTGATGACACTATTATTTTCTGAGCTTTAATGATAAAATAAAAAGTACAAATATTGCATTGACATATTTCACAAATATAGATCAAATACTTCAACGTGTCAGTAGCTTTGTTTAAATGGAAGCTCATATCACCATCACTATAAAAACAGAATGAAGATGTTAGTACTTAGTAGTATGTGTTGCCACATCATGCATTATTTTGAGAAATAGTTTGAAAATCCTCAAATAATTGTGGAACACAAACCCTGAGGTTTTTCCTTATTCACAGGCTAAAGTCCAATCAGTGGATCTTTCTGCACAAACTTACTGGGTTCCTGATTCAAGTGCATCACAATATCTCAATTATGGTGCTGGAGCAAGTGAGGTGAGAATGTAAATTATCTTCCTGATTTTTATCATTATTGTAATATTACAGAAGTATTTATGTCAAACTCATTTGGCAGGTTGAGATTGATCTCCTTTCAGGAGGAACTACAATCCTTCAGACAGATATCATCTATGACTGTGGAAGAAGCTTGAATCCTGCTGTGGACCTTGGACAGGTTGGGTAAATGGATGTTGAATTATTCTGATTCAAGTATTGTTAAACTGTCTCTTTTGTCTGAAATTTGAATAAGTTTTATGTATGTCTCGTGGTTTAAATTATATGTGCCTGCAATGGACAAATTCGGAGTAGCCTGTGCAGATTCTGATCATATGTTAATGACTACAAATTTGGCTAGTGCAAAAGTTATCACTGAAAAAATTTCTTGCTTCTAAGGATTCTCTCTTTAAACAACTTGAAAATTATCTTCCCCTATCTAATGCCAGATTTCAACCATCAAAGATATAAAGGGTACCACATAGCTTGATTTAAGTACTTATAAAGTTACAACTATCAGCTCTAATCAATAGAAGATATTGCTAAGCCAGAGGATGAGTATGAGGATAAATTTAAAAATTTATAAGACTAATGCAGTTTTCTCTAGGACTATCTCGCATCAACAAGTTCTTCACAAGAATATATTTTCCACTATTCCTACATCATGTATTGATTGTGTTTGATGGTTTGGTCAGGCGAAATGATAATGAAATGTGTAGAACCACTAGTTGTCATTTTCTTAAATTGCAGAGAAATACAAGCAAACCTCATTTGCTTCTTCCCATTGGGATGAACCAGAGTGGTTTGTAGTCCACCTCTTATTTTTTAATGTGCAAAGAGAGGAAATTAGCTTTGATGATCATTGTTTTCCTTTAATATCAACGCCTCCACCTCTAACCTTTAAAATAAAAGCATTTTCTTTCTTATGATGATGGTAGCAGGTGTTTTAGTGGTGGTTTTGCAGGTTGATTATATTTTGAAGAGGAGAATTTATGATTTCATTCTTTAGTGTTTGATCCCTCTCTTTAAAGAACAAGATGGTTTTAATAGGCATCGAATAGGACAACAAAGCCACCACCCAATTCAATTAGCAGTGACCCATGATATATAGGAAGCTAAGAAATCAAAGAAAAACAAGAGAGACATTAAAGCTACAAATAACCTTGAAACCCAAGATAGGCATTTAGATGAAAAGAGGATGATTATCTGCTTAAACAAAAGGTCATGAGCCAGCCATATCTACAACTTCCACTCATACAGTGAAACACATCTAGGCAAACATAGGCTTCAAGTCTAATTCAAATCACTCCAAACAACACTACCAAGTTTTGCATTTCAGACTATGCATGAAGAAGAGACCCAACAAAATTTACCAATTCCCACTCATCCACAAAAAAGCTGAAATTCAAAACCAAATTTAAATGCAGGAAGACACGGATGGGATCAAGCAAAATGGCTTTAAAATATGAGAAATTATATCACCGATCTCATCCACCTCTCCATACAAGATTTCAGGTGTGTCGAGAATAGTGCGTATAATCAATATCATAAACCTAGTGGCCTTGGACATGATAGCATGACATGATGGCAAGGGAATGGCATCTAGATCCTTTTCTTCAGTTATGTGATTTATAATTTTATTTAACTAAATAATAGGCATTGTACACTGACTACAATGCCCTTTTAACTTACCCTTTTTCCCAAAATTAATCAAAATCTAAAAGTCTTCTCTACCCTGACTATGTGATGCCATACAAATTCTCTTGGTTGAAAACACAGTTGTAGATTCTAACAGAGCTAGTTTGATTTTATTGTAGATTTTTCTTCAATTTTTTAACCCATTGTATGTGTTGGACCCCAAATTAAAAATTTGCCACATTTAGGCATTTTGAAGAAATGGTCAAAAGTCTTGTTAAAATTGTCAAAAAGGGTAAAAATTGGGAATTTGCATGTCTTGCATGAGGGTCAAAAACTCGAAATATTCAAAATCTGACTATCTGGGTCTGCTTAGAGTGACTTTGCCTTCAAAACCCAGATCTCAATTTTTTCGGCCCTAAATTTTAGGAAAATTTTTATTTTTAGAAACTTTCTAAAAATATAACTTTTTCTGGGTTTTTCTAGGTTTTTTCTCAAATGATATTGGCAAAATTTTCTAAAAATAGAAAGTTTGGCTTCCAGGGCTCAAATTGATTTTGATTGGTTGAAAATACCTCCTCAACAGGCTAGTCTAGTTAGAATCGTCAAAAGATTAATTTTTCTCTGGTGGGTCTATTCTCCTTTTTTAGAAGTTTTTTCAGGAGCTCCAAGGTCACAATGGAGGTTGCTCAACTGCCAAGTGCCAAATTCAAGGTATCAAGCAATGCACAGATCAAGGAACCGACGAAGATGACCGAGAAACGGAGAATGAAGGGAGGAAGTTGGAGAAACTTGAAAATGGTAAAAATTTGGCTAACACTAGAGAGTTTAGGTGCCCTAGTCCAGTCAAGGCACCTGAGATTGTCTCCCTTAGTCATTTTTTAGTTTTCGGTAGTCAAAACAACAGTGAGCGCGAGGAACGAGGGGAAAGTTGAAAATTGCAAATAAAATTCTAACACTGCATAGTAAAGGCGCCCCCAGGTATCCAGGGGCGCCTAGTCTTTCAAGGCACCAGTTGATGGAGTTAGGGTTTGTGCTCCCACACAATGTTGCTCAAAAATTAGTAGGCTCCACAGTGAATCCATTAGCATGGTCATCAGATCAATTAGTTAGCTGGAATTCAAGATTGAACGGAGAAGTCTTGGCAAAGTAGTAAATTGCAAATCATGAAAATACTAGAAAATAAACTCTCTGGGATTCTTGGGCGCCCCAAGTAGCTAGGGGCACCTAGGGTTTTGAGCCACCTAATTCAGTGATTAGGGTTTGCAGATATGATCATTGTCTTTGGAATTCTGCTAGCTATCCAGTGGATGTCTTCGCCAGACCATCAGATCCTTCAATCACCCGTATTTTGAAATATTCCGAGCCAATTTTTTTCGTTTTTTCAATTAACAGATTACAAAGCAGTGCACCCGTTAAGGTTAGAGGAGAAAACCAAAACGTGCAAGAAAGCAACTCTAACCAGAATGGCGCCGATAATGGCGAGCATTGGTCAGAGGATCTTCTACTCTAAGTACAGAAAGGAACTCGACGTCAAGTATGTGCTACCCAATCCAATGCGGAGTTAGGGGCGACCATATGACGGAGTGATTACAGAAAGCAAAGCTTGAATTAAAATGCTGAAAGCTGAAAACTACTCAACACTCAGAATGTGCTTGCTCACCCAGAATGGGGAGTAGCTACCATAGGGCGGAGATAGATTTATTACAACAACATTAATGAAATAAGCGTTACAAATCAGAATTGAGCCACAATGATAGAGACTGCCAGTACTACTGTCAGTTTACAAGAATAATAATCAACCGTCTGCCAATAGCTTAGAATATTAAGAGCTCAACGTTACATCACAAAGAACTTCTTAGCATAAAAGGAAATGCCAACAATACAACTTCAAAGATCAACTTGTAAATCTGATTTTGTTACAAATCTGTATTTTGAATGAATAACCAGCAACCTTTGAAATCATTCACATGTTCATAACTTCCACAAATCTCCTCCGATTAACACGAAACAGGATGCAAAATGCCCTAACAATGATGGCGACTAAACAAAGACTCTAAAAACAGATCAACTATTCCCAATTATTAATGCACGAATTTCTATGCAAGTAAATGGTACGGCCTAGTGAAGAAATTCGACTTGGCTTTAAAAATTAAATACTCCACAATAAAATCTGATATTTGGGACAAAGAATCGCCTCTCCTAAACAATGATATAAATGCAATACCCAGAATGCCTTTTTTTGTATTTTTTGACTTACAATGAAAAACGTAGATCTGCTGTATTAAATGATGCTAAATGGCTGAAACACTAATATGCTAAAACAGATTTAACAATGCAAAATTGAACACAAGACGTATGAACTAAAATGCACTCACAAATAGACTGAATTCACCACTAGATGTTGTCTTGCAAACACGAAGTGATGCCCAAGCTAGGAGGCCTTCATTCCTCGAAGCAGTCCCAGAGCCAATCCGGCAGCATAACAGTATAGTCGTCCAAAGATGAAGAAATGATGCACCAAGACTCCTCTTTATAATTCTTCCGTTGACTTCGCAAAACCCTAAAATCTGCTTTTAGGTCAAAACCCACTCTCCTCAAGGATGGGCGTACTTTTCCTTCAAAGCTTTAGATTTGATATTTTAAATAAATATCATACTTTAATAAATGCGCCCAACATTAGCTTGCTCAGACTTTAGAAATAATTAAAATATTCCTTAATGAGGCGCCACCCTCAAAAGACCCCTTTTTTTAAAACATCATTAAGTCATTAATCTAGGCCCATGGTCAACGTTAAAATATAATATTTAAAACGTGACTTTTTAATTACATGACTTAACTTATCCCTCCGAATGTGCCCTGAAGCCAATACTGAGCAAAACATCTGACCAACTGAAGCAGGAAGTCAACCGAGCTGAACTCATCTGGAAAGCTGCCAAAAATAGAATTTACTAAAAATAGTAAATTCCAAAAAGTGCTCTGATTGCCGAGATGAACATACCATTGCGAAGCCCTCTGAAAACCCAGAAGGAATCCGCCATTGAATCCACCATCTCTGAGCAAAGACCTCCTCAAAATTAGGAAACCCTAATTCATCCTCCGACTAGCCTTCGGTTCCCCAAAGAAAGGCCAACGGTCACTGAAAATGTCAGGTTTGAGAAGGGGACATTACAGTCACCTCCCCAAGATTGCTTGTCCTCAAGCAATCGCAAACTAGGATGCTGCAATATCTCATCACTTTCCCAAGTTGCATCCCTCATAGTGTTGTACTTAAAACCAAAATTTCACTAAGGCATTTTGCTTAATTGAGTCATATTCTTGTTTAAGTGTTGTCAAATGGTCGTTTTTGGGGTTTTCAAATATGCAGTTGGTGTCAGTACTATGTCAGTCTGTTGCTGAAGAGATTTAAGAAAAGCGAGAATTTGAAGGAAAATCGTCAAAATTTTCTATTTCTGGAGAGGGAGCACATTCTCAAATAGGCGCCCTATCTTTTAGAGACCCAAATCTTGTTTTTTAGGGTTTTGTCTCATGAGACATTTATCCGACATCCGTCGACTTAGATGAGCTATCAAACTGTCAAGCGGACTGTTTGTTCGAGGTTATGGAAGATCTGACAAAAGCAGTGGCGAATTGACTAACAGCGGTGAAAGCATGACTTTTGAGCATATCTTTTTGAGGTGCCAAATCTTAGTTTTAGTAAATGCCACCCAAGATGTTTATCTCACATTTGTTCGAGCTTGTGACGCATCCAGATCAATGGGTGAATGCGGGATTCCCGGCGGGGTGCACGAACGGGTGATGTAGGTCAAATCTTGGTCAAAGCGTCAAAGGAAAAGAAAAAAGAGCACATTTTGAAAGAAGCCTAAGCTTTCAGGCCTTTAATGCTTTCTTTCTAATGATTTCAGATATTCAATGTGTCCGTGTTACGTTCAGCTTTCCGTTGCCTATCTCCGTCAGTTCAGAGGATGACTCAACAGCTTGCAGTCGAGGTTTTTATATTGTCGTTTCCAGAAATGGCTAAGTCTGGAGTGAAAAGAGCAGCTTCTCAAAAGGGCGCCCTTGTTTTTCACCCCTCAGACGTCGTTTTCTTGGGAAATGTGCCTTTGCAGCTGCCGTGCAGAATAAGGTTAGCTTCGCAGTGAACCTGAGATCCAGTCCTGAAAGTTGATAAATCAGAAGTTATGAAGGATTTTGTTTTTCCCTTCGTTCGAGATGCAGATGTCAAAATTTAACTAAGTCTGGTAAAAAGCGCAACTTTTGCAAAAGGCGCTTGGATTTTTGAGCCTTCAGATGTCAGTTTTATGGCGTATAGTCTCAAGATATCTTTTGATTAGTTTTTACTTAGCTCTGCGATGCACCTGTCAGCTAGTCAATCAAAGAAGTCAGTCAACCAGTGTCAGAGGATGAACAGAGGTCCCAACAGAGGTTTTAGCTTAAATTTTCATGAAATTTGGCTAAGTCTGGAATTCGCTTGAGAGTTCAAAGTTGAGTTTTCGAAAGAGAGTTGAATGGATGCCTTAACTGGAGTTCTGACTGCAGTTAGACTAAACGTTTTCTGGGTTGTCATCTTCAGTTCGTATATTGGCATGTTGAGTGATCTTTCAGTTCGCATGTCGAGTTAACTAGTTTGCATGTTCAGTTAACTACCTTGCATGTCGAGTTAACTTGATTGCATGTCCACTTAACTGAAGATTATCAGTAAATGTCAACTGAAGTTCACATGCATGGCAAATTTGGTTGCAATTGTGAAGTTTTTAGTGAAGATGGCGCTTCATTAAGTGTCAACTGAAGTTTAAAAGGGACGAATTGAAAGATGAAGCATAAGTTTAGTGAAGTATGGCGCATGAAGTTGTTAACTTTAGTCATGAAAAGGGTCGCCATATTTAGTGAAGCATAGTTTTGTGAAGCTACGCACTTTTCAAGGAATAATAACTTTAGTTCCGAAAGGGTTGTTATTTTTAGAATTATATTGAAGCATAAGTGTGAAGTTGGCACATTTTTGAAGGCCAACTGAAGATTGAAAAGGGTCGCTATTTTTAGAATTGTTTAAAGCATGAAATTGGCAAATTCTTTTCAACAAAGATTGTCAACTGAAGTTCTCAAAAGGGACGCTTTAGTTCTAAATTGTGAATTTAAAGCAAGTGTGAAGATGGCGAATTCAACAAGAATTGTCAACTAAAGTCAAATTCGCATGAATTTGTTAACTGAAGATTGAAAAGGGAAAACCCTAAAGCGTGGTGCTTTATTTAGCTTATCTTTGTTTCAGTTAACTAAGTTGGGGTCCAATCACAAGCCAAGCGCACTTTTCATGGATTTGATGCTTTATGCGAATTTCATAAATATATTTCAGCAATGGCGTCCATTATTTCATCATCTTTTGCTCTGAAGCTCATATTCTTCTTGAGCGACCAGCAAGCTAAAGGTGCTACAGGTGTCTGAATTCAGCGTTCTTCGTAGCCACGAGTTCAGATTGTTCAGAGGAAGGCGATTCTAGACTTTATTTTCACTTTGCATGCAGATTTTATCAAGTTTCAAAGGAGAGATTTGCAGATTTTCCAGAAGCAGACAAGCAAAACTTTCTATCTTCTGTCTTATTTCTTCTATTTCTCATCTTAGGTACTTTCTTCGCATGTCAAAGAAATTCAACACATATTCAGAATCTGATCATTTGGGTTCTCGTATTTCAGCATTTGCAGCAAAACCCACTTCTTAGATTTTTTCGGGAAAATCGCCCTGTAGTCTTCATTCTGAAGCTCTGTGCTTTTTTTCGAGAATTTCTTTGCATGTGGGCCAAAATCACATATTTTTGAAAATCTCATCATCTGGGTTTGTTTAGAATTCCGTTGTGCACAAAACCCATGTTCCAGATTTTCTCAAGAAAAATTGCCCCGAGAAGCTCTAAAACCCCTTAGTTCTCGACTGAAGAATCTTTGCATGTCAAGCTAAACGACGTGTTTTCACAATTCTGACGTTGTGGGTTGTCTTAGAATCATTTTCCGGACAAAACCCATGTCTCAGAATTTTTGGTAAAAATTATCCTCCGACAGACTATTTTTAGCCTCATCAGGTGCCATTTTAGCTTTCCAGAGAAGGTTGTCAGAACATTGCCGTGTTCACAGTCAATGGGCGAGTTTTTCAGAAGGTAGTTCAACTAGACTGAATTCAAGACCAAATCGGTCTTAGTTCATGATTTCATCAGAGCAGCTAACAATGAAGGGTTACGCTGCAGAAGGAATAGAGATCACTTCATTTACGGAGCCGCCAAAGCCACTCAGATCTTGTGACATTATCTTCGTGAAAATGGTATCTACGCTGATCTCAAGGTTGTACAAACTGAGTTTCAAAAGCATGTTTGTGATATCTCGATGGAGATTTTAGATCACATTTCAATAATTTCAGCCAGTTTCAGAAAGGCAACTCAAGATGTTAAAGATGGCATGCATACAGTCAAAGTAGGCGACCAAGAATTGAAGAGACAAATTATTGCTTTAGACAGTATCAAAGTGCCAGAAGACAGAGAGATCGATGAGTTCTTGGTTGAAGTGTTAGACCGAGTTGACATGGAGTGATCTGCCAGCTGGAGCCTGCAGTTAATTTCGAGGGTTGAGTCGTGAGCAGCAGTTAACTCGACTTTCAGTCTTCAGTTCACTTGCTGACTTAACACATGCTTATCTCTTCCTCGGAATTATCAACACAGGAATTAGGGTTAGGGTTTCCAGTTAACTGAAGGTAGTGGCCAGTTAACTTTGCTTTAAATAGGGCCATGCTTGCACATTGTCAATTAGGTTATTTGTACGGTTAAATTGATTGCTTGATTTACTTGATTAAGCTGTATAGTTTACTTTATTAGGGTTAGGGCGCATGACTTGCATGCATTGCAAGAACTGTAGTGAACTCAAGGTGATTTTAGGGTTACCTACACCTTGATGTATATAAATAAGAGCTTTTGCTCATTTGTAAATAACTTTTGCTTGAGAGAAATATATATCGCTGCGCCCACCTTGCCCTCAATATTGCTCTTTTGGTATTTGTTCATGTGTCTTAGCTATTATGATTAAGTGTTATGCCACATAGGGTTTCATGCAATTGTAATGGTGGATTCTTTATGTCTTGTGAATCTTTTATCATTTCAATCAAGTGTTATGCCACATAGGGTTTCGTGAGATTGTGATGATAAAATCGTTTTGTGAAGTCTTTACTATTTTGATCAAGTGTTATGCCACATAGGGTTTCATAAGATTGGCGTAGTAAATTCCTCCCATAGTTTAGATAAATCTGTTTGAACATCTTTATCATTGAGGTCAATTGTTATGCCACATAGGGTTTCAAGAGATTTAGATGATAAATCTGTTTTGTGTTAATTTACCATTGTGATCAATCGTTATGCCACATAGGGTTTCGAGAAGTTACGGTGATAAATCTGTTTTGTGAATCTTTATCATTATAATTAAAGGTTATGCCACATAGGGTTTCATGAGATTGTAATGATAAAGACTGTTTTGTGAAGTTTTCACTATTTTGATCAAGTGTTATGTCACACAGGGTTTCATAAGATCATCTTGGTGAATTCTTAAATCTGTTTTGTGCCCAATAAGCTTGTTTAGATTGAGATGATAGTTGCGCCACCTTGCCTTCAAGTAGAGAGTCTAAACTCGTTTATCGTCCGATAGTCATCCCTGCTCCATTTCCTCATGCTCTGTTTTCTTGAGGAAACTGGATAGATTTAAAGTAGTTAGCTTAGTTGTAGTTACTGATCTGCGAAACCAGAAAATCCTTAGCTGCAACGTTCTTGGTTTTTTTAACCTTGTGCTTCTTCCAGCTGAGAACAAAAAGATAGGACTTAGATTACTTCTCTTTTCCATGCATTCCAGCACAACGAGGGAGCTTCCCCTCCTAATTTGAAGAGCACTCATTGCGTAGTGTACATAGCTGTCTGTACAAACCTGCACTCTAGAGGTGTTAGATTTTACGCCAACACATAGGCAGGTTCTTCCACTTAACCAAACATTCTCTGATAGTTCTATTCCTCAAAGAACGTTCTCTGACATCAAGTATCTCCTCTGGAACTAGAACCAACTGTCCCTCTTCATCCAACGGTGGCAACTGTGAAGAAGCAACCACATTGTGTCCAAGTGCCTTCTTGAGGCGAGACACGTGGAAGACGTTATGCACTCTACTATCTGAAGGTAGCTCTAATTCATAAGCTAC
>VDFB02213746.1:0-11551 GCA_007258455.2 Sequoia sempervirens
CATTACTTCAAACCTGACTGGAAAATGAAAGGAGACGTGGTGGGAAGGAGGAAGGAACTAAGCAGAAAACAAAGGAAATTTCTCCTTGCTCGCACCATGAAGAAATTGTACATAAAAGGGAGCATATGAGATGGGTTTGAAATTAGAGGAGCATGTAAGACAAGGAGAAAATTAGTACTAGGAAAGGAATATACAGGAAGGAAGATACATTAATAGGTAGCAAAGATTGTGTCGAGCAGCTCAAATGCTAGCGTGGTGGTTGAAGGAGATTGTCACAACAGTGGGAAGATTATGGTGAAGGTTAAACTACGCCAAAGAGAAAAAGGAGGCTGCATGTAATAAGGGCAGTGAATATGGTTATCAAAATCAACATTTAAGATTTTGAAGAGGTCGCACAAGGAGAGGTGAGACAAAATGGGCGCAACAAAAAAATCATTATGCCACGATGGGAACTCATATTGAATGTGGCCTGTTGTGATTGCATTGATTTAGCAATGCATGTGGCAGCGACATGATAAGAAAAAGCTCACGTGGGAGAAGTCAAGAGAAATTGAACTGGCACTGGTGTGGGAAGCAACGTGAGAAATGAATAATGGAAGGGTTGAGTGTAAATAGCAGATTCTACCAGTGAAGGCATTACATAGAGGGTCGTTTTTGGAGTAAGAATATTCAAAGGGGGAATACAAATAATGAAATGGGTCTGTTAAGAGGCATGTGAGTGTGGAAGCAACTCAACTTTTGGAGTTCATGAGATGAAGAATTGGAAGAACAAAGGGAAATGGAGTTGTCAAACCTGTGTAATGAATTTCATGAAATCTATTTAAATAAAGTTATTTGTTTACTTGCAAATTGAAGTTTATGGTTGAATAATTGTAAATCAATTTTAAAATCAACACAAGTAATTGTTGATTTAGAGTTATCACCATTGTAGTCTTTGTAATATGATTTTTTATGAAATCAGAAGAGAGAAGTTTTCATGCTCATTATAAAAACTATGCCACCTTCATAATAAACATGATAAATTATTCTAGAAAGTGATCAAAAGTTAAAGTTTACCATGTAAGTGGACTTCCATCATTTTGAAATTTAAATATATTAGCTACCCCACCCTATCACATATTTACTTATTCTCAACGATTAAAATCAACTAGTCTAGGAAGATCTTGGATTATAGACTGGCATTTTAATTCCGCATAAAACTTAAGTTGATTTAATATTTCTTACTTTGGAAAGAGAGATTGAGCCAACTTGGAGTGTACTTTTAGATTTCAAGCAATCTAGCATTAAATGCAGAAGTACTACCTTTCTCCTTGTGTTATGGGTTGAATTTTGGGTCGCTTATTTTGAGAACTCTTGGAGCCTATACGTCAAAGTTTGTATTATCACATAATGTATGCAAAATATACTTGTTAATACAATTAACGATAAATTTTATAGTGTTTAAATCTTTTCTTTTCTCTTCTATGATGGTGCAATTGTTTTAAAATTCATGATAAAGTATGTAGTTTATGAGTTAATGATTGTGCAAGCATGCAATTATGCTCTTTGCCATGATAGATTTAGACTTAAGCAAGGAACAAACCAACTCAGCCAACCTACACCCTAATATTTATAAACCTACCAACTACAATTAACCCTAAACCAAAAATAACCCTAACACATTAAACTACAATAAAAGCTTCGAATTATGATATAATTGGTCATGAAAAAGAAGAATTTCCTTTTATAGACAAATTTTGCTAAACTTTTTGTTTGAATTTTAGTCAACTTATCTTTAAATTCTGATATATGTTTTTTTGGTTAAAATGATATACATATGCATCAATTTGTGCTTTTTTGAAATGAATGTATGTGGAATCAAATATGTATTTTCTAATTATTTCCATAATATGGATAGAGGCAACCTAAATGACCGCCTATTTTGAGTGACTCTCAATATCGCTGAATTCCAATTTGTTGTATAGTTCTTTATCATGAATTTCAGAAATGTGATCTTCTCTTTGAGTTTGAATGTTTGCTATTGAGCAATCCTTCCTTACTCCAAACAATTATTTGGAGTGCATATTTTCGCCCTTCCTATCATCAGACCAAACGCTAATTAGTATGTTGTCCAAGGAAATTTCTTCATTATCCCCTTTTTACAAATTAGGATTGAAACTATCACAAATTGGGAAAATAAAGGATTGACATTTTGGCTGTAACATTAAGTGTTAGACAACTTCCCTTTTTAGATTTACTCCTAAAACTTTTGGTTGCACCATTGTGTTTGGGGGCTTATGACTCCTTGGATATTCGCTTCCCTTTGCAACACCTTCTTAATTTCTTGTTCTTTTACCTTCTTCAATAGGGAACCTCAAATCTATAGAATTACAAAATTCAAATTTATTAACCTTTGGAACCATATTATTGACAATTCTACTAGGCTTCTTAAAATTTTCCCTAGCGGATGTAAGCTTTGATAACTCTAACTTTTTTCCTAAACAAAGATGCTTTACTTAAAGGGATTACTTTGTTGATAGCCAGACTCATCCTAGTTAGAAAAAATATACAACTGATCTCACTATGTTCTCTTGTGTCACGGGTTCTACATCTGTCCACCCATCCAAAACTAAGAATTTTTTTAGAAAAAAGTCTTTTGTTAAAGATTTTTTGGACAATTGCAATATTCATACCATACTAATTTTCCCTAAGGCCTATTTCAACCCTAGGATTCTCATTGTCAAGGATATAATTTATTTTACTCACAATGGCCCTCCTTCTAGTGCCAATTCTATTGACGTGGTTGTTACACACACAATAACATGCAGATAAATCCTTACCACTTGAACAATAGAACCCATATTTCTTGAAAGAATCACTAAAATTTCTTATTTGGAGGTAATCTTAGCTATCCCAAGGCTCGAGAATGTTAGGTCTTGACTCACTAGGTTCACTTAGGGTTCGTTGTGCAATTGTTGTTAAACATAAGGGGCCACTAGTTTTAAAGGTTCTCGTAACTTTGACAAAATCCAGCAATATAAGATTTAGCAAATTATAACCTGCGTTACTTTTCATATTCCATTAGTCCAAGTCATTCAGAAAGAAAACTACTAAAAGATTAGATTTGAGAGGGAAAAAGGCCTAATAAATTAATTTCTCCTAAGTATTATCCATGTATTCATAGAGAAATAACTAAACCAAAGCATAAACTATTTTGTACTTCACCAGATTGCTTCACAACTACATACAAAATAAGGAAAAAAGTTTGAAGAAAAGAATCATTTACCACCGAAATAGTATCAAAATGCACCCAAATTTGGGGAAGCAAATTGACTCTTTCGATAGGAGTAATCAACAGAAAATTATGTAAGTTTACAATTTGGAATAACCTTTTGCTTTGATATTAGAAAAATCTACTATAAATACAAGTTTTTAAACTAGAATTGAGCATAAAACATGACTTAAACATAAATTGATGATGTTCCAACTTTAGATTAATTATTTTAACAAATTTTTACCCTCAAAATAGAATAACACTCTACCTTTTATAGAACACAAGGTGGCAATTTATCATAAGAAAGCACGTTGCTAAGAGAAAATAATCCAATTAGTAAACAACATGTGGCATAAGGGCATTGGTGGCACTTAGAAGATATTTTTCCTGGTCTCTAAAGATAAAGTTAAAATTTGCACTTTGACTTCTTTCGTTGTAGTTCAAATGCCTAAAAATCGTGGGTAAAGTTTATCGAGTTTTCTCAATCTTCAAAAATGTGGGAACAAGTCACAAACGCTTCCTCTCAAAATTCTCGATCTTGATGATGAGTTTTGTTATCGAGAAAAACATCTGTTGGTGGAAGTCGAGAAAAACTAGTAATTCTACCAACTAATCAAAAACTTGGGTCTTTCTCTTTCCTAGTTACCCACTATTCGCCTTTGGGTATTTATTTCGTAGCTTTACCTCAGGTTTGACACTTGTCACCAAATCTGACTTACCACTCTGTTCTTCACTATTTCCCATGAGAACTAATTTACACAGGTACCTACATTTCTTGTTATAACTTGACATCTTTAAGGACCCGCATCAACATAATGTCACTTTTCAAATGAAACATTAAGCATTTAATTAACTCATCAGAAGAAAATACTATTAAAATGTGTTTGTATGTTCTTAATCTTTTCCACTGTATATTTGTGATTAAAATAATGCTTTACTTGACTTTTTGACTTTTTATTTTTTACAATATTTCAAGAATTTTGGCATCATCAAGAATTTTGGAGGCTAATAGAAAACGTCAGGTTCTTCCTTTGCAACGAACTTTTCCTGAATCTCGATTACTCAATTATGTTATTACCTCATGTTGGCACTCTCAAATTTCACAAATTTGAGATGCCCATTTCAAGATTTTGCCTCTCCACTTTCAGAAGTGCACCTGAAGAATCTGCTTAAGTGACCTACTTTGGAGGGTCATATTTTGGAGCCTGTTGATTTTGGTGCAAAACCCATTTGCACACCCACTCATATGTCCTATGTGAGTAGGCATGTCAAGTTTCAGCTTCCCACGATGAGCTTTGTCAGGGTTTCAAAAAGTGAAGTTGGAGGGTTTTGACACTTTTCTACTGTTTGCAAACCTTCATTTCTGTAAAGTTGCCTCCCGTTTGAGCTTGCATTTTGCAACTGGTTGACTGTCAAGTCAAACCGATTGTTGTTCTCAGTTCTCCATGCCAAAGTGAACTCACATGTCAGTTTTCAGAGCTTTATGAGTTGATTTGCTATTTTTGGCAGATCAAAACCAAATGGAATTTCTTCAGTTTTGCAACTGCATTTACGGAAACCTTTATGAGAGGTCAACTTTGACCTTTAGTATCTTTTGATGGGTGATGATTCAAGCCAAGCCCTCTTGCACACGTGTTCACTGTGCCAAAATGATTCACTGTGTCCAGTGGCAGCTTGCCAGGAGTTGATTTGGTATTTTTCCAACGAGGTGATTAAGTGAGTTTTAATTGGTTCAGAACAGCTGATTGTTGCAGAAAGTTCAACTGAGCAACTTTGATGATTAATATTTTTCACCTCGTAACTCCTTTTGCCGAGCCGTCTTTTGCATTCAAATCTCTGGACCAATGTCTACATGCCTGCAAGTTTTTATGTCTCTAGGAGATCATTGGACTGGTTTTCAAGGCCAATTCCAGAGCCAACTTGGCCAATTTTGCTTGTTTTTCAAAAGTGTCAGAAAAAATTTTAATGGCAAACTTGTTTAGATTTTCTCGCCGGAGGATTTCACAAGTTGTCACAGACCGATTTGAGTATGAAAGTTGTTTGAAAACGAATTTTTTTTTAGTCGGGCTACATGGGCCCTGACATGCTCCATGCTCCATCCTGCTTGAGCACACTATGGTTTTGAAGGGCATGAATTGCTAAACATTGTTTCAACAGTAGATTCTCATTTGTCATTGTTACAGATTTCTTCAATTGACTTAAAGAGAATAGGGGAGAGGGCCTAGTAATTCGTGCACCCTAAATTCAAGCTTCTAATTATTCCTACGTGAAAATTTCAAATCACTCCCAATTTTTTACAGCACTTACTTGGCAAGTTCCCTTGCTTATAACTAAGGTTTCAAGGCCACATCATCAAATATGATGCCACATCAGCATGTGTTTTTGTCAAGGTGTCCAAAAAGGCCCCAAAAAATAGTGAGACCAATTCTCGTGCATTACATCATGAGTAGTTGAGCGCTGATGTGGTATCACATGATTGGTTGCTTTTTAGATCAAAAGCATACATTTTGTTTAATTATGGGTAGTCAAATCACAACTATTGGACATTATTAAACAACTATTGGGTATTATAATTACAATTGAGTGCACGACTATTGGAGCCCCCATCGACTATTGGGCCTCTCCCCTAATGCCATTCACCATGGGTGAAGTTACATACTTGTAATCTTGCTTGATGGTTTGAAGCAACTCCATGACATTGAAAAGTTAAGATTTTTTGAACAGCAATATTGGGCGACAAAGAATGCTCTGTTTTATATTGTGCAATACTGAACTATATGAGGGTGATCGGAAAGCAATACGCTTGGGAAAGCTGAAATCACGGGTAAGGAAATGTTCATTTCTTATTTGCATAATGGTATTAAGCTGTGATTCCCCTTGTGCAATCTAATGATCTAAAAAGAGAACAGTGGAAGGGAAGGCTTCAATGAACCAAATAACACAGCAAGTAGAGGAAGTTCAAGCACGCCTCAAGCAAAAGTGGTTTGACTTCAAAGCAAGTGCGAAGACAACACAGGATAAACCAAAATGAACCCATTAAAAGTTTTAGAGACCTCAAGCAAATGCAAATAGAGGAGGAGTCAACACCGTGGCTTAAGCTCAGATCATAATGCACAAAATGAATTTGTTGAAATGTTCTCTGAAACTTTCAAGCAAACATGAGGCTGCCATTGTGAAGAAACATCAACGCAGCATTAAAAATATCAGATTGCATCTCAGTTGAAAATGGCTCACTGAGAGGAGAAGCTCGTGCGCTGGCAGGGAGTAGGTAATAAGATGACTCTACAGAGTTTCTTCACCATAAAGAATATGAATGCCACCGGTGACAGCTGATAGGAATGAGGACACATATGCAGAAAAGTGAAAGAAGCACCATTCAGGCAAGTAGCTAGTTTATGAGAACGCCTCCTAACAAGATCTGTATGCAATGAAAATTGGAATGCCAGATAATAGGGGACGGGCTTCTCAGTTGGAACGAATCAAAATGAAACTCCAGAGTACTCATAAATGTATTTGTTTAAAATGCCTTCAAAACTTTTAAACAAATGCAATGGGCAAGGTATGCGTGCTCATCAAAGCGATCAGAATGCCTTAAATAAATGTGATCTCATGGGAAATGCTACAAGTAGGATACATCAAATGAAGTATGTTGAAAAGGCTGTAATAACTTCTAATGCACACAAGGAATGCAGGACGCCATTGATTCAACAGGGGCGTGACAAAAGGAAACAAAGCCATTGCAATGGATTTGTTGAAAAGTCTGCAGAAGCTTTTAAGCAAATAAGGGGGAGGCGCTAATATATAAAATGGATTTGTTGAAATCCTTACAAAACTTCTGAGCAAAAGAAAAATGGTTTGAAGGAACGAGCCGGCACCAGAGATCTCAAACAAATGCGGGTTAGAGCAAAATGAGGAAGGCGCCATAACTTGCAGGGAACCTTTGAGGGAACCCGTGCATGAAGAGATCTGCGCTTGTGACGAGAACACATCAAAAAGAAGAGGTTGTGAACATCCATCAAAATGCAATAGGGGCGCCATGGTGAATGCAAGGATGCACAAAATGGAGCAGCTGAAGGGGCTCGATGGAGTGGAGCCAACGCATGAAGGAAAACCGTGGGTTGAAGGCACACCGAAATAACTGTTGAAAAGGTCATAGAGGCTTTAAATGTGCAGCAATGAAGAGACTCCGAGGCACGCATCAGATGTTTGTTGACAGGTCCTCAAAAAACATCCCAGCAAACAGAGGAATGCCATATTCCCCAGAGATGGAACACGACCAAGAGGAAGGAGCTCGAGAAGCTTCACATTGAAGATGGAGAGGGCACCAATATTTAAGACTTTAGAAACTTTCAACAGAGGACCACGTGATGAGGAGGGCGCCAATGGATATGTTGAAATATTTTGGAAACTTGCAAGCAAATGCAAGAGCTCGAGTTAGGGCAGGTCGATCTCCATTATGTGGCGAGCCCGTGTATTTCAAGAATGATGGATAGAATACAGCAAAAAGAGAATGCAGACATTGTTTTCTCAACAAAAGGAAGGAGCAAACGGGGTCGTCGCTGTTCAAGTTAAAAGGGAAACTGGTATGGATCTAATGAGAGGAAGCTCGATGGCTGTCAGCAGAATGATTTCCACAGAGAAGAAGCCACCATGGTTAAGACATGCAGCCGAGAACAATGAACAGTGAAGTTAGGGCAAATGAATGAAGATCAACGGCAGATAGAATGAGCTGGAGCAGGTGAAATCCCAACCGTGGCTCGCTGTCCCTCTAGAAAAAGATGCTTGCCAGTTAATCTTGCGAGGTGCGCGAGATAGGCAAAATGTGGGCCCAAGACATTATTAAATGCATGAATATAGTTTGGGTATTTTGCGGGATGAAAGATGAATTGCAGCCAAATCTTGGCCTTTCCCCGCTATCTCGCGGGTTGAAAGTGCTCACGGGTTATTTGTGCTAGGTTGGCGAGAACAGGGCACGTGGCAGGTGGGGCCCGTTGATGTTTTTATGTTTCATTTGCTTTTTATTAAAAGCAAAACATTTAAAGTAGAGCCCGACAAAGCCAAATTTAAATGTGGAAAGCAAATTAAATGCATAGAGATATTGGGTAAAGGGCTTTTTACAAGCCCGATGGAATGATTAAAGGGGGCCATTTGAATTAAAATAACATAGCAATTAAAATGGGAGCAATGCCCGATGCAGATTTTAAGTGGGATTTTATTGCCAGAGGTTGAGATTTAAATGAGCCTAAAGTGAAATATCAAATATTTCACTGTGTGGTGAAAATATAAGAGTGAGGTGAAATACGATTTGATGCACTAGTAAAATGTTTTTACCTCAGGAGTGATTAAATGTTTCAAATTAAATATTTAAAGTCAAGTCAAATACATTGGAAAGGTGAATAAAAATATTCACTCAAACTTTCATGCGTTGCTGGAGAATGCATGTGAATGTGCATGAGGAAATATTTCAGTGAGAAATATATTATATGTTGGGCAGTAAAATAAAGTTAGAGCCTAAAATATTAAAGTTAAAGATCAAACATGAGGTTCTCACAGACGCGGGATGTTTTTCAGCTGATAGGTGGGAATGGGTGAATTTCTTCACATGGCAGAAATTGTTGCAAGAACAACTTGGACAAAGGAAGATTGAGAGGAAGAATAAGTTTGTTGCGAGAGAGGAGAGACTTTACAATGGAAATGCTACAAATCAGATTTAAAAATATGCAACATGAACACTAGTTTGTTCATTCAAAATCACTTGCAACAACTAAAAAATCTTCTCCAAATTGCTTTTACCAATATTGAAGCCTCTTGAGCTGATAAAATTAGTCTTAAAAATGATATTCAAACCAATAATAAAACTTCACCAATCTGATGTATACATCATAAAATAGGATTGATCTAAACACCCAATTTATGCAAGCAAAATGATAGAAATTCTCATTGAAATTTAGAACAACATTACACAGAACAACATGCCAAGCCTATTGGATTCTCATTATAGAATCCCAATATGATTTAGGTATGATCTTAGACCTTCAAAAATGGTGTAGTACAGTAGCATATGGCTTCCACAAGCTGTACTCAAACTCTCTTATCTTCATATCACTAAAACCTCATCCTATAGCTTCAAAATCAATCTTCAACTAAATCAATCTTCAAAAATGGTCTCAAAGGACCTCTTTGAAGTTGTCTTCACCTTCTCACACCTGCAATAAAAATTCTACCAAAACATAGTCTTCAAATCTAAAAACTATCTCCTTTTTCTCCAAGCCCCATTCTTCGTCCTCCCCCAAAATCTTGAAATGAAATGAAAATAGTTGATATTTCTTTACACAACATGAAATGACATTTAATTTCATTTGGGATCATTTCTTTCCAAATGGAATGACTTAGCCTCCATATTCCCTGAAAATTGGCTTTGAAGTTCATTAAAAGACAAAGAGAAAGTGCTCTTACAATGTTATGACAATTTTCCCAAAATACCTAGAGATTCTAGTCATACCACTATCTCCACAATATGTATTTCAAAATTCAAATATTTTTAACTCCCAATTTGAGTGCCAAATTTGAAGAAAATATTTTTTTCATAAATTATTTATTGCGTCCAGATATTCCTCCCATTTCCAATGCCCAAGTTTGGGTAGGTGAAGGGTCACTAGGAGGTGCCACCGAAATGACATGAAATTCACGAAAAAGCTCATGAAAACTTGTCAAATAATTTTGAAAGAATAATGGAATTATTTCAATTATTCCAAACATTATTCCACTCAAAATATTAATCTACTAATATATATATATATATAATTTCTTTTGGTTGATGAGGATAGTCTATCAACCATGGATGCTCATGTATCACAATTGGCCTTGAATTCCCTTTTATAAGTATAAGGGACCAACAAGTCTCAGGTTAAATTGTACATTTTTTCATGTTTAGATTTGACATTCATTTCATTTACATTTCAAAACATCCCCAAAATCAGTTATATTTGCAACTCGAGAGGGGGAAAATTCATATGAGATCAAATAACTTTGCATTTTGTTGAAGAAGTCAATTCCCACCCTCCAAAGGGCATCCTTTGTCATTGCAACAAAACCAACCACAAGAAAAACATCTTTTCCACATGAATTTTAAAATTTTGGAAAAAACATAAGAGCAATAGAAAGAAATAACTTCACCTCCATGTCAGCATACAGGTCATCATTTAATCGAGAGGATATAATTTTTGCAATACTTCATCAAAGGATTAATCTATACATTTTTCAAGCCATGTATTATATTCCTCCTTGGTGGGTCACTCTATGTCCAATAATCTTTGCACCTTTGAGTCATATAGATTGTACCTAGCATCCATTAATATTTTGGCCTCTTTCATGAACACATCCATACTAACCTCAATCTTAGTCATATCATCAATACAAGCATTCAACATTGTATAATTTGCAAGAATAGCAGTCTCCTTAGCCTTGGGGAGCATATTTGTTATTTCTTCCTTCCATGTATTAAATTATAGAGTTGAACACCAATCTTGCCATGTGATATGATGATATCTCACCCAACAAGTCTATTTCCTTAAACAAATTTGGGATTTTAGTTGGAGCTTCAGGGTCATCCTTCATGTTTGGCATCATTTCCTTAAGAGCTCCCACTCTTGCACTCCATTTACTCTAATCATTCTGAAAGGGATTTTGAACTTGAATATACCTCTTTGTGGGATTAATGTATGCTTTTATAAGCTTCCCAAATATTACCAAAATTGTGCACCAACTTTGAAACCATATGCTTAAAAATACTATCAAAAATATTGTTCGCAACTTTCATAGTTTCTTCCTTAGCTTTCTTGATATTTTCCTTTTCTATTTTCAACTCTCCTTTTAACTAGCTAATCCTCAGTGATAAAGTATCCCAATCCTATGATGATATCTCTGAGGAAGAAGAAGGAGAAGGAAATACCCTCAGTGATGGACCAGCCTATGCAATAGCCTTCATCTTATTGTATTCATCTTGGAGAGTTGTAATTGTTCAAAAATTTATCATTTTTCTGAGAGATTTGTGGAGTATTTGTACTCAACATTGCAACATGAACAATCAATTTAGCAACTTGGCTAGGAGTGATGTTTGTAGCCTTGAAAATTCACTACATCAGTGCTGATTACCTCCTCAATTGATTTCACCACCTCAAGATTCCCTATGTTTGGTGTCATTGACCAAATTGTAAGAGTATGCAACTTGGGACTGAATCTAGATCCAAAAACTCGATTGTCAAAATGTTCCTCAGATGCAAAGGCCTTTGGATCCTT
>VDFB02213747.1:0-14801 GCA_007258455.2 Sequoia sempervirens
TGAAGTTATTTTCTGATTTTGGTGCACGTATTTTCTAGAAAATTGGATTTGTCTCAGGTCTTGCTCGATTGTCACCGTTTTTGCAACTTCCAGGGCTCCGTTCAGGCTCATACGAACTCCTTTTCAGGTGCCATTTTTTTTAAAGTGCATGATTTTTTCTAAAATTCATAGTGGTGCTATCAGTTTGTAGTGATTGTGATCAGAAATTGTACTTTCAATAGTTGGTCATTTTTGGCCTATTTTGGCATTTGTAAAGATAAGATCTCAGTTTGGTCTTTTGTATTAGTCATTTGAGTCTATTGTAGCCTACTTAAGGCTATTGTAAAATATTGAAAATCAGAAACCCACTTTGCTTGGCTTAAAAGTGGCCATTGTACATGCACTAATTATAAAGTGCCAAATCATCTTTTTTGGGGGGGGGTTCTTTGATTGAGTGAATTTGGGGGGGTGTCTTGAGTGATTGTGCCTCTCTCTCTCTCTTGTTCTCTTTCATTTTTCTGCTATGGGTTCTCCTAAGTTTCCTTTGTTAACTCCACATAATTATGCTTCTTGGAAAATTGATGCATGGAGTAAGTTAATGGAAAAAGGATTAACTCATTATATTGATGAAACTATTGTTGCACCATTTGATCCTCAAGCTAATCCTATTGCTCATTTGGATTGGCTCACTAAAAATACTATGGCTCTTGGAACATTAAGGAAATATGTATCAAAAGATCTAATCTTTCAAATTGATAAGTGTAAAACAATTAAAGAAGCTTGGGAAAAGTTTGGTCAATTGTATGGCCAAGTTGATGAGATTGGAGGTTATCAGCTTGACAATGATCTCACAATGTTAGATCCCAAGAATTTTGATACAATCCAAGACTATGTCACTAAGGAAAATGAGCTAAGAGCACAACTTAAGGATTGTGGCATTGATAAAAAGGATGCACAGTTGGTCTACAATTTGTTGGGAAAACTTCCATCAGAATATGCAGCATTTGTTTCTAGCTTCCAAACCCATCGCTTGACAGTTGGTAGTTCTTTCACTATGCCATCATTTGATGCATTCACAGAAATGTTGATGTTAGAGCAAGCAAAGTTGATAAGCATGGGGATTCTCAAGTCTTCAAAGTCCAAGGCTTTGGTGGCTAATCAAGGGAATCAAGGGACTCAAGGAAAGGGTTACAATAAGAAGCAGAAGCAATCTTCACCAAATCCACAAGGAGAGAACCAACAATCTACTCCTCCACAACAAATCTCAACTTCATCTTCTTCAAAGAAGTACAATAATTCAAGCAAGAGGGAGCAACCAATATGTGCATATTGCAAAAAGTTTGGTCATGAGGAGCATCATTGTCATGTTAAGCAAATTGATGAGTTGAAACATATCCTTAAGAAGAACAACATCAACTTGCCAACTGCATATCAAGAGAAGGACTCATCCCCTTCCACTTCTTCTAAGGGAAAAGGAACAACTCTCATGGCAACAACATTAAGCTCTTCTCCTTCTTCTACTTCATCTCAACATGAGAAACATAAGGGGCAAGCATTTCTTGCAGTTGCAGATTCCAATTCAGATAGGTGGATCCTTGATTCGGGAGCTTCACATCATATGACTTTGTCCAAGGATATGTACGCTTCATTTGAATCTTGTTCATCACCACCCATTTTGATGGCCAACAACACTTTTTTAGCAGCCAGGGAAGGGTCTATTGACATTGAAGGTGTGGAGCATTTAATGATGTTCTTATGTGTGCCTACTTTGTCAAGAAAACATCCCTTCATCTATCGATTACACACATAGTGGTACAAGAAAGAGTGTAGAGTTCACACCCAGATTATGTCATTGTTTAGGATTTGCATAGTAGGGCTCTTGTTGTAGTTAGGGAGGTTGATGATCATCTCAATTATACACCTTCTCATATTTTTGCTCCTTATTGATGATTTAGTTCAATTCTGTGTGGACACACTTGAGGAGATTGAGTATGGTTACTTGAATCTTGGAGTGCTTTCTACTCTTTTGGAGGTTTTTGAGCCTATTGTTGATATCGATCTTCTACATTGACTGGGATGTAATTCGATGATACTTGTGTTCCATAGTTTCGAAGGCCTTGTGATTCAATGCAATAGTGTATACCTTGCCTTCCAACAACAAAATTTCCATGGGATGACTACTTGACAGACATTGGTAGTTTGTTTGTGGAATCCTACATTGTAGATTTGGGAGACACACTTGATTACTTACATCTTCTCTTTGATGAAGGTGATTCTTCTTTAGTTGTTGTGAGGGAACACTCTGACCCTCCTCTATATGATCAGTCTTTGAGGCTGTATTTTATTTGGATGCAGATGTGCCAACAGTTGAGGGGCCACTTCTCCTGAGGAGACATCATCTTTGGAGTATGTTCTACCTACATCCTTGCTAGATATTGAGTTGTCTTTTTTAGCAGATGAGAGTGTTGTTGGAAAGGGGTTCTCACAGGTTTCAAGAAGTGACTACACCATTGCAGCTTCACATGGTTTGGGGAAGGCATCTTTCAACATCAACATAGGGAGCTTTGAGCAGATTTCAAAGACTTCTTACATTTTGAGGGTTCTTCCTTCTTCACTTGTGGATTGGGGAGACTTCATTCATACACCTTTGGTATTGTTTCTTCCCAAGGGGAGAAACGTTGTTTGATAGTTTTGGAGTAGCTTCTTCATTCCTTCTCGAGCATCTTCCATGGGTGATCATTGTACATTGTGGGGGGGCTACCTTGTCTCTCTTCTTCTCTTGTATGGGGGGATTTTTTCCTAACATGGGGTTTTTTCCTTCTCATGCCATATTCATAGGCTTTTGTATCTTATCTCTCTTTTGGAAGGTAGTTTTTTCCCATTGGGTTTTTCTCGTATCCTTTATGAGAGATTGCATTGCATATGTACATGGGTACCTACCATGGCCTAGTAGCAAGGACCCATCTTGCATTTTTTCATTTGTGTACATTCTCCCTGCTCACTTCTAAGGAGGGGTGTTGCGTAATTGTAAATGTTGTACCTGTCCTAGGTCATAATTACACCTTAGTTAAGTTTACTTAGGGACCACATAGGAGGTTGTTGGAGATTTTCCACTTTTGTGGACTTGACATGTCATTACCTCATTATTTCCACCTTTTTTGGACACATCATGTGATTATCTCTCCACCTTTTGTGGGTGATCCACCTTTTGTGGTGATTATCACATTATCACTTTCCACTTTAGGTGGAGTGATAAATTTTCATAGTTGTCTCATGTCATAAGATTACGACACTTGTCATAATCTTATGCCCTTCTATGTTCTCACCTTGGCTATATAACCAAGGGGTCTCCTATGTACTATTGGCTCATTACATTCTATTCTATTGACAGAATACAGTTTATTCTTGTCACTTGTTTCTCTCTCTCTCTCTTATGCTTGTGCTTTCTATTAGGCCTCTAGATCTTGGGTGGCTACCTTCATAGCCAATTCTTACACATTGGAAGTTGATATTTTCACACCAGACTCACTCACATCTCACACTCTACATCTAGGGTAGATTCATGGGTATAGGTTTTAGCATATGACAAATAGATTCAAAAATATTTTCAAGGGGGTCCACATGCCTTATTTTCTTCATTTTCCGATCCACAAACATTTAGAGAGGCATCAAGCATACTTAGAGTGGGATAACATGCTATGGATGATGAATTATGATTTCTAATTAGAAATCAACCTTGGATTTGACTTGAATTCCTAAGGGGAAGGAGATAGTTCAATATAGGTGGATATATCAAACTAAATTTGTACTAGATGGGCCATTTGATAGATAAAGTGTAGTTATTGCCAAAGGTTTCACAAGTTGCAAGCATTGACTATAAAAAACCTTTACACTAGCTAATATGGCTTCCATTTGGCTCACTCTAGCTATAGACATAACACATAGATGTGATGTACATCAAATGGATGTGAAGAGTGCATTTATTCATAGATACCTTGGAGGGGAAATCTACATGGAACAACCACTAGAACTATTCAGATACATCCTTAGTTTGCAGACTTAGAAATATCTCTATGACCTCACAAGCCTATGGGCTTGGTATGCCAAGATGGATTCCTACCCCATCTCTTTAGGTTTTACTAGATGCTATTCAAATTAATGTATTTATTATGGGATGATTCACTTTTGATATTGGTTCCCTATCATGATGATGATCATTTTGATTATAGGGATTACTTCATTTGTCATTGCAATAGTGAAGACATCACTTCAAGATAGATTTGACATAATAGACTTGGGGTTATTGCACTACTTCCTTGGCATTGAGATTTCATAGTTCACTTCAGTGGACCTGGTCTTCCACAACATAAGTATACTCTTTGATTTGCTTGCACACTTCACATGACTACTTGCAAACCATCTTTGACTCTTCTAGAGTCAAGCTTGAGACTCTTGTATTGCATTTTTGGTTGTTGCTATATTGTATCACTAACTTGTTGATAATCATATATACTTGAATCATACTAGGCCAAACATTTCCTATGCAGAGGCATGGTTTGGAATTTATGCAAGAACCTCATGAGTTACTTCAAAAACAACCTAGAGGATCCTTCATTATGTTCATGGTAATCTTGGGTTTGGGATTCACTATAGATTTTTCCATCAGCTTGACTTGGTTGGTTTTACAAATTAAGATTGGCCTACTAACACTTAGCATCCATGTCAACTTCAAGTTATAGTTTTTACTTGGTTAGGGTCCTATTAGTTGGTATAGAAAGAAGCAAAATGTTATTGCTATATCATCCATGGAGCTAGAGTTCAAGAGATTTTTAGTTGATCTATCGAGGCTATATGGATTCAAAGCATTCTTTGTAAGTTTGGTGTTCCTTTCAAGCATCCTACAACCATCTATTGTGAAAACTATAGCATTATGAATATATGCAAGAACTGTCAACGCCAACGACCAAACACATAGAGATTCATATGCATTATATTTGAGAGTTGATTCATTGACAGATCAACTTAATATTTTTTCAGTCTTCAAAGAAGGTTCTTGAAATCTTCACCAAACCCATTATTGAGAACAAGTTTGTTCATCTATGAGCTCTTCTTGGCATGCAGTCTACATCAATAGTAAAATCATCCTTGGGGGGATTTCTAGTATTCTCCTAATCTTCTCTCTTTTTGGAGAATAGTTTTTCCCATTGGTTTTTCTTTCTTACTCCATTTCTAGAGATATTCCATTGTACATGTGTACCTTATCAAGCTTCATGGTTAGGGCTCATTTATTTTACATTTTACATGGGTACCTCACTAGGCTAGTAGTTGGGACCCGTTTCATTCATGCCCACCTAAGTTATGCTTAAGGGGGGTGTTAGTGTATATATTGCACTTTATACATACACTTGGTTTACTTAAGCCTAGTTAGGCATCCCATTGACTCTTTCTTAGTGAGGTGTCAATGATTATAGGTGTCTTGAGAGGTGTCAACTCACTTTTGAAACCTCTTCCTTGATTTGTGGTAGGTAACTTGCCACCACTCCATTTGTGAGGAGCAAAAAACCTCATTTCATGGATGTTGGTTTCCTATCTCCTCCTATTTATGTGGCCTATTTCTATTTGGTCAACTTTATGCAATATTCTTTCAATTGTCTATTTTTGTAATCTCTTAGATTTACAAGATTTCATAAGGTTGTCGTTGGAGGTATGATCAAAATTTATCTTATGCTTGCCTCTTGAACATGACTCCTATGATGACATTATCGGATTTGATGATATGTAAGCAAAATGATGATGAAAAGGTTACTAACTTGAACATTTCACACTACCAATTTCTTTATTCCAAAATCTACATAAATATTCCCTATCCTCACCTTCAACGAATGTTCATTGAGATCTTATAAAGTAAGATGCAAGATAAGCTTGGCATGATGAAGTTTCCTTCTTTTGTACACTTGTGTACCACCCATCACGATTATCAAATTTGGTTAGTAGTTGTGAAACAAAACCCACCTCTAGTCATCTTGAAAAGTCTGAGTTCGCAACTCAAAATAATTACCAACCTTTTAGGAAACAAAATAAAGGCGTTCTTCAACTAAATCCCCCTCAACCAACCAAACATGTTGATACCCAAGTGGCTGGTATAAAGAAGATAAATCGTTTTACATTTGGGGATCCAAATAGTCAATTTAGTGCCTTACTCGTTTCCCTCCATAACACTATGTGATCTCCTATACCATTTTTTTGAGGTATCTCTCTCTTTGTGACATTCATCTATTTGTATCTACATTCTTCTATATGTCATAATTATATATCTTTTTTTTGTCTTGCATTTTCCTTTCGGGGATGATACAAGGTGTCGAGACATTAAAGTCTCTTCCATGTTGACCCAAAATATTTTCTTTGTTTTCCCTCTCTTTGTTTCATTCTTCCTTGATCCATGAGAATTTTGGGAATGATGGAATTTTCAAGCTCTCTAACAAGATTGTACAAAAGACATATTGACCTCAAATATGTGGATCCCTTGTGTGTTCTTCTAAGATTTCATTTTGGGGGAAATCCCTTCTCATGGCATAGCTACATTAAGAATCATATGATGTGGCATAGGGCTTTCCAAATACGCTCTCATGTCTTTTTAGCATTTACCATTTGCTACTTTAAATTAATTGCTCATAGCACGGTGTTTACCAATTTCTTTAAAGCGGGGGCATACATTGGCATTATTCTTTTGCATTTTAATTACAACTCATGTTTCATTTTGTGGTTCTCTTACTTCATGTGATTTGTATTTCTCTTTGCGATGACATTGAGTGTGATGTCCTTCAAGAGTATGATCTCTCTTAGCATATTATATTCCTTTAAGTGGTAGAGTGCATTCCTTAATTTGTAAATCATCTATTCGTTGATTGATCCTCTCTTGGAGACATTAGGCATGATTTTCCCTAAGTTAAGACCTTACATGAACTAAGCAAAACCCATTTGGGCGTACCTTAAACTATTTCACATTTACACTAATTGATATATGGCCACCTTGCATAATACACTTTGATTGCCTATGGAGCCATCCTATTTGTTCATGGGTGTTAGCATACAAAGTTTTTCTTGCCTCATGGATCATGTTCTTCATGTTGTGTGGCACCTTATCAAATTTATTAGGATATATAGCCTTGGTATGGTTAAAGTACATATGGGAGCCAACCATAGGCATGAATTTCCCATACCCACTTGATTGTCTGTGTTGGTGCATACTACCCCTGTGTGTGTGTGTCTCACCTCTCTACGGACTCACCTAGTGGATACTAAATTCCACTATCCCATGTGAGTGTTCATTTTGTTTGCATAGTTGACATCATGTTCCACTTGTAAATTTTTTTTTTGGAAAAAGATCTTAGACCTAGTCCACCCTCTTTTTGCTTTACATTTTCAAAGTTTTTTGGGTCTTCCCTATTAAAATTTGGCTTATTTATGCCTTAATTGGTTGTATTTTGCATCCAAAAGACTCATTAAATGCATTTTTCTAAGGATAATCCTGACATATGATAAATGGAAAATGATAATTTAATATTTTTGTCTGTGCTTTAGATTTAGGGATTTGGGACCCATATGCCCATCTAGGCATATGGGTCCTCCCTAGGTCTTGGGCCCCGATTTCAAATGTTGCATTAAACATAACACTTCTTGAAATCTATGTCCCAGGTTTAAGCCTCTAGGACTCATACACCCAACCTAGTGTAGGATTCCCACTTTAAGCTAGGACCTATTTTAATTCAAATTCTTGACAATATTTTATTATCCTTAGATTCAAATTTTGAATGTCATCTTGTAGTGTTGTAATTTTGGGAAATCAGACATAGACAAGTATAAATACAAGGTTATTTGACATTTAATTTCTCCTAACAAGCTAGCAAGTTGTCAAGCCATCTAAGATTTTCAAGAGAGCATTCCTAAGGAAAGTTTATAAGTTTACAAAAACATTCAAGAGAAAATCACCAAGCATTTGGAAATACATTCAAGATCCAAGCATCTTGTCAAAATTTTCATGTATCATGTGTGTTTGTGAGCTAACATTTGTGATGTAGGTTTCATGATTCAAGCAAGCATTCAAGACAACCCAATTCTAAGAATCTATGAACTCATGATTCTAGGAAAAAAACTCTGATACCATGTTATTAATCAAAAAATAGATTGATAACCAAATTAACTTTCTAAGAGAAATTCGAAGTCACATAAACTAGAAAAACATAAACAATGAAAACTAGTGATTCTAAGAGATATATAACATCAAAATGATAGTAATGCATTAAGAGCTTCCATGATACCAAATACAAGAAAGGTAGTAAGTTTATATAGAGCTAAGGAAAAGATGGAGGTGGCAAACCAACCAATAGGAAGTGATCACCATTAACCATTAATATTAAATAAAGTGATGAAAATAGTAAATGCTCCACCCTTTTAGGATGGGGACACCTCATCACCTTATCTCCTAGTTATTAAATGATAAAACCACTTTATTACCTAGGAAAGTTTAATAAAAGTGTAGGAAAAACCTATGACAAAGAGAAAATAAATTAACTCAATAGGAAAATAAAAACCTACACTAACAATGTAGAGTGGAATAGATTGAGGACTTGGGATTTGAGAGATAAAACATAAAAGGGGAGTAAGGGAAGGAATTAGAAAGGAAAATGGAACAAAAAGGGGGTAATAAAGAACATCATGTGAGGAATAAAGAGTTGTGGGGAAGCACAACAAAAGGCAATAGGTGAAAAATTAGACTTAGGACTTGGAACCTTAGGATCCAAATCCAAGGTCCTCCTTAGGACTTGCAACCTGACGAAAATACAAAATTTAGGGATCAAGGGAACTTGGAACCTTGGAACTTAGAACTAAGGTTCCAAGTCTAGTCATGGACCAATAATCTAGGCAAGATCTCAAAGACTCCCAAAAATAAAAAACACACATAGGAAACGAAAAACACAAGACTTCCAGCATATGAGGATTTCACACACACAAGGAAAATTTTTATAAAAAATGCAAGGACTTAGTTGTATTTTATAAATTTTAGAGGATCACAACACTAGTACTACTCCATCTCAAATGTTCATAATCATGGATTGTATGTTAATATTGAGCTAACTTATCATGCTACCCTAATTGATAAAAACTATACAGGTGTTGTGTTTTATTAACCATTCATTATAGAGTCCCTTTAGCTCATCCATTGGCAAGTAGGAGGTATTTTTTGTAGTGTGTCAAGTTATGATATTTTTGTTAGGATTCAATTGATTTTTTTTAACTAAACCCATTGACCCATATTTCATGATTAGTAGTTCAAAAATCAATACACATGAGCATGAATGTTTCACCTAGAACTCACTTCATCTAAGTGATGCTCACAAGGGTGAAGCGGCAAGAGTTCCTTGGAGGTCATCCATCCTAGTATTACTTCTCAAGCACTCTTGACCATGAATTTTCTCCTCAGATTATTCTTATTTAGGTTGTTAGTCCATTTGTAAAACCTTTAGTAGGTGTTATGTCATATTAACCATTCATAAGGGATCTCCTTCAGCTCATCCATTGGCAATTAGGAGCAATTTTTATAGCAAGTCAAATTATGTTATTTTTATTAGGATTGAATGACATATTTTTTTAGTCAAAATCATTGATCCATATTTGATGAGTAGTGTTTCACATGAACCATCTCTCATGAGAATCCGCTTGACACTAATTTCATCTAGGCAATGCTTATAGGGTGAAGCATTGAATCTTCTTGGAAGTTTTCCCAAATAAATGCTATTCTATCTCAAGCACACTTAGCCATGGAGTTTCCTGCAAGATTGAACTTATTTAGCTTGCTACCCCATTTGCAAAACCTTTACAACGTGTTATGCCTTATGAATCATTCAGTAAATAGTGCCTTTAGTACATCCATTGACATGGAGGTATTTTTTGTTTTGTGTCACACTATGATGTTTTATTAAGATTCAATTGTGTGGTTTTTGAGTAAAATTCTTTGACCCATATTTCATGAGTAGTGGTTCAAACAAACTCATCTCTAATGAACATGAATGGTTCACATGGCACTCATTACATCTAAACAATACTCACATAGATGAGACAATGGAACCTCTCAATGCAAACACAAAAAGACACTACCAAATCCAATAAAACTCATCCATTCACTTCCTTCAGTTAGACTCCTCCCCAAAACTAAATTTTAAAATACTCATATTGACATATTGTCAAATGTATTGTAGCATTGCTATGCAAACTCGCCGTATCTAAGTATCTCTACTTTGAAAAGTTGGTTAATAGGATGAAGCATGCCATTCCAATGGTTGGCACCCTCGATATCTCGCCATCTATCACCAACCTACAATTGGCTTGTGTCTACTCCATCTCCTTTAATTTTTTATTATTTTTTAAATGTTAGTACTGATCAGTAGCTAATAGATATATTGATATATTCTCACTGCTTACGATTGTTAAGAAACACTCCTCCAATGCCCAATAACTAGTCGAGATATTGGCCTATTCTCAATGATTACAATTGTTAGAAAAGTTGCAATAATCTCTAGTTAATATTGAAATCTCTGTTTTGTGGCCTGATTTGCAAACTTCCTTCGTTTTAACAGATTCAAGGCAGTGGACATTCCAACCTAACATTCTAGATGGACGATGCGTGAGATGACTAGGTAAATAAAGGTAGGCATTCCCTTTGCAACTTCTCTTGTATTTGTCAAACCATTTGACTTGACTTGCCGTACATGTCGTGGGCTTCGTTCTCCCAACATAAGATTTTTAAAAAGGATGACAAAGTTAATGGCCGCTCATTCATAGTCAGGACATTACTATCCCGGTCAACACGCCTGCAATTAAGTATTACAAGAAAATACAGAGTGCGGCAAAAATGGGCGAAGCTTCATAATGGATGGTACTTGTCGAACGTATTTTTTGACTTTAAAATTATATTCTAACTGTATTAATTATTATTGTCTTATTGAAATGATAATGCTGTAGTGAGGTGTGGCTATTGATATGTAAGGTATAAATTCATTAGAATTATTGGTAGGTTATCTTATTGTAATCAATTAAAATATTGAATTCAACTTTCTATTTCACAAATTTTATTATCATTAAATTTTGTCAAAGTTTAAAGTTAAACTTATATATTTTGATTATATTATCATAAAATCAAATTTCAAAATCTTATTTGTCAATGTATTGTATGCTTCAATGTAAATTTTTTATTCTAATACTATTTTCTTAGAAAAGTGATCATGCATGATATTTTCTCAAATGTTTTAGATTAAAAGAGTAGGGTTAGGGTCTCGATCCCATACACAACTGCAACAAAAACGGGCCTATCGGTCAGTAGTACAAACCATAACTAGGCCTATAAGCCAACCGAGAAACAACAAAAAACAGGAAACAATCAAGCATTAAAGACTAGGAATAGGCTAAAACATAAAATAGGATGGCAAGCAGGCCTACGAGAGATAGGCATGCTGACCCAAAACAAGAAACAACAAAACAAAACTAATTCTTTTGATAGTTAATTAAATTCCATTCCTTTTTCAATAGGTCTAGAACATTTCGCCATGGGTCCTCACCTTTGCCAAAATTTTCTTCAATTGACATGTCCACTTCCTAAGTGGCTTCCATTTTTCATTTCGTTTTCCTTACCTTTGACATCTATAAATTCTCCAATGTTATTTTGCAGCTATAAATTCTTACTAAAATCTTGAAATAGAAACTAAGAACCAATGTGGAGCTCAAGGCATAATTAACTAATGTTCAATCTTACCCAATGATAACTTTAAGAAATCCCCCCAAAAAAATATAGAATCTTACAAATCTTTCATTTTTTTGGAAAAAATATTAATTTCTATTGGCATTTTTTTTAAATAAAAATAATTTAATTGACGATTTCCTTTACATCATTATTTAATTTCCTAGAAAATATTGGTGAGCCCTGGAAAATAGTATGAAAATGCATTAATTATGATGGTGAATCCTTCTGTTAAAAAAAATCTTATGGAAAAGTAGGGGTCTGAGGGTGGACATGATTGATGGGTTTAAGAGGTGGAATCTATAATATCTAATTTCCACCAATGATTTAAAATATAATCTAATGACCCTCATTGTATTGCGCAAGATAAAATGTACCTACAATTTGTAATTCTCATGGGGCTCGAAAATGCTTTTGGATTGTTGATATCAATTATAGATTGTAGATACATTTTACCTCACAAAATACAACAAGTGCTATTAGATTATATTTTAAATTAGTGATGGAAACTAAATATTGGAAATTTAACCCTAAAACAACTAATAATTATGATATACTATTGGCGAATAAATTTAGATTTCTACTATAATTTATAAAATTTAGGTGAATCTGATTTAATCATGCATCAAATATTGTGGTAAAATTTTCAGTTAAATTTTTAATAAAGTAAATTCTTTGACAATTAAAATAAGACTATATTTTTTTCGAACTATTAGCCAATTGGCTAATATTAGCCACTAAAATATCAATGATCTTAACTAGAAATTCTTGCAAAGGTCTGAAGGAGTTTTTTTAGCTTAAAATTACCAATGTTATTATGTAAGAGTGTGTGACTTCTATAAAATTTATATTATCTCTTAGTGTAATATGCAATCAACCTTAAAAATGTTTCTTTTAATTTTCATAAATTGTTTAGTCTTTAACCTCTTTGTGATGCTTTGTTCTATATGTAATCAATCTTGAAATTGTTACATTTAAGCTAACAAGCATGTAAGTGCTTGCTTCAAGATTTCTTTAACTCTTGCTATTGTATATTCTTATTACATTATTAATAAATGCAATCTTCCAGTAAAAAGAGAATTATAAATTTTGTAATCTTATACATTATGAAAGATTCACTTCTATCTTTTGATTTCCAATACAATTTTAATTTGTGGGTATTTGTGATATGGAATCTCTCTATAATAAACTAGTGATTTTCTTGTAGGTTTCATTGAGTATGGGTTCTTTATTTTGTTTTGAGTGATTTACATGGTTGATTCGAGTAATGAGTATATGGATTTTTTATTTATTTATTTATTTTATTTTTATTTGAATTGATATAAAAATTTATTGCATTCTTAACTTTTAAAATCTATTTGATAAAATTTTAACTATAGTGATGATCATTATCTCACTAAAATGATAATAGTATGGTGAGGTTGGGCAATCACCAAAGATATAAGGAACATATTCACATGATTCATTAGAAGGTGGTCTTGTTATTGTAAAAATTAAAATATTTTGATTAAATCTTTCTATTTCATAAAATTAGTCATCATCAAATTTTACAAAAGTATAAAGTTAAATTTATACATTCTAGAAACTTCTCTTCTATAGTTATATTTTCAATGTGATTTTGGCTTGTGTGTTTGTGATATGTACTTCCTCTAGGAATTGCCTTATAGATTTTATTAAACATGGATGTTTTATTATTATTATTGATGATTTGTGTGGTCCCTTTTGTGTGTCTACTTGAACATGATGATTTTAAGGTGCTTTGAGCAATTTCCATGTTTGATCTCTTTGTCAATTTAATTGAACATGACTATTAGATGGTGTGATGAATGTTTTCCTTAGTAAATTTTATTGAAAATGTTTTCAGTAATTTGTAAGTATGTTTAATTATGATTATTTCATTAAATTTTATTTTCCATTGTGTGAGGTCAATCAACCATGATATTTTTGAGGGCTAATATCACTTGATGTAGAACCCCTTTTATTCATGTCTATTTACCAAATAGACTATAATTTTTCTTGTAGAGAAACAAAGGCTTTATATCTATCCCAATTGTTATACGTCACAATACTATAGCAATTACATTGAATAATTTAATAGAAATTTCTTACAACACTAGCTTAGTAGTGGCCTCTACATCTCGGGACTCGCTGAGCAATACAAGGATAGACAACCAACAATCAACTCGATGAGCTTAAAAAATGCTCATAATTTGAATGTTATGATAAACTTTTAATGTCTTTACATTTGTTATTTCATGACTATTGAAACCTTTTATGGGGATATCCTGTAGCATAATACTTTCATATTCCTGCAGCTCATTGTGTTGACTTGATTGCATTTATTGCCCCATTGACTCCCTAAAATGGCTAGTATATCGTATATAGTTTTTGAATGATGAAGTAGATTTAAAATGTGTGATTAATGAATAGATATCGTGTATGTGCCATACGCCTTTTCTCTCGCATTTGTTACCTTTTGTTTCGCAGGTTGTTGAAGATTGATTGAGTCAAGCGTAGCTGATCTCGACCTTGCAGTAAAGTCCATTTCCTGCACGACTTCGAGGAAGCTTCGGTGAAGACTCTGTGACCGAAACCATGGGAAATATTTTTAATGACAGTCAATCTAGAAAGAGTGGAGTGCTTGATTCTCTCTGAATTGGGTTGAACGCATAAATTCATTATGAAGCCTAATCCTTGATTCGGGGATATACTTTACTTTCACATCTTTCTTTGATAGGGTTAGTTAGTTAGTTGCTCCCTTGTTTTTAAATAAAGTTCTCCTCCTGTGCGAGAAAAAGAAAGGGGATGATAGTTAGAAAAAGTTAGAGGCATAGTGATAGCAGATATCATGTAAGAGTCAGTATGATAATGAGAAACAAAATCTGTATGATCAAAGATAGAGTTTGTTGTTAGTTTCCACATCAACAAAGCAATGTATACCATTCTATTTTCATGAATAAAGTTCGATGAAGTTCTGAGTTTAGCATCTATGTAATCAGTAGATGCTTTCTAAGGGGGCCCACTTAGTAAG
>VDFB02213750.1:0-15740 GCA_007258455.2 Sequoia sempervirens
GTATGAAATGATGTGGACTTTGAGTGTCTACGCTTGTCAAACCGTCTGAATCAACCATCGGGTGCACTTGATGCAGATCAGTGTGAGCCGTTCTCAAGGAATCATGAAGCAAGACTGATTTGGTCTTGAATTCAACCTAAGAAAATTGCATTTTGAAAAACTCGACTATTGATTGTAAACACAGATATGTTCAGGCAACTTTTTCCGGTCGAGGGGGCAATTTTTATGGAAATTTTTAAGATGTGGGTTTTGTGGAGATAATCTTTTTGAACAACCCACAATGACAGAAATTCAAAAAGTTGATTTTTTTCTTTGGTGTGCAACAACTTTTCAAAAACAGAAGCTGTAGGGGCAAAAGTGTTATTTTTCCCGAAAAATTCTGGCATATGGGTTTTGTAGGCGCCTACGTGCTAATCAAACCCAGTTTCTCCGTTTTTTGAAATGATGATTTTTTTTCGGAAACCCTAAAAATAGGGGGCAATGGGGCCATTTTCTCAGAAAATTCTGGCAAGTGGGTTTTGTTGCCAACACTGTGTTGAACATACCTAGAAGGCTAGATCTGTGATAATTTTTTTTCGGAAACCCTAAAAATAGGGGGCAATGGGGCCATTTTCTTGGAAAATTTTGGCATGTGGGTTTTGTTTCCAACACTGTGTTGAACATACCCAGAAGGCTAGATCTGTGAAAAACTGTCGTTTACTTGGACATGCAAGGGAAAACCTAAGACAAGGATAGAAGAAATGTGAGGGGGAGAAGATAGAAGTTATAAACTGCCTCCTTCATTCCTCAAGAAAAATGCCTCTGTATAAATCCAATTTGATGAATTCTTGGCAAGAACATACTAGAAAGATGAAGCATGGAAAAATATTCCTCTATGCAATTTGAACTTGGAACTGTGAAAAACACTAAAAATGGCCTCCGTTTGATCCTTCAAAATGCGTTGGAGAGAAAATAGCTGATTTTAGCTTCAACCTACAAGAAATAATGGAGTGACACCTATGCTTGAATAAATATCCATTTTGGAGGTGGGAGTGTCAGTTAGGTACGCCAACCCTAATTGAAGAGTCAATTTTTGTGATTGCTTCGTTAACTGAAAGTTCTCTAATTTTAGGATGCCATATGCAAGAGGAAGCATGCAAAAATTGCAACTGAGAGTCAACTGGGCCCACTTTGATTTTTGGTGCCAAAGCTTGAGGGAGTTAGAAATTTTTTAAAGATTTTCAACTTCTGTTGTGACGAACTGCTTCTATTTGACCCTGAATTCCAATCACCCGGTTGATCTTGAAGCTAAGCTAACAGATTCATCACGAAGCTGGATTAAGTCTGAAGAGATGTTGCTGGGAGCTGCAAACTTTAGAAACTAGTTTTGATAGCTTGAAATTTTGGGCGCCTTTTTCCAAAAGGGTGCTTTCTTCTCCAGACTTAGCCATTTTTTGGATGCTTATCAATCTTGTCAATTTGACCCTCTGTGCTTCAATCTGCAGTTGCAGGTGATTGACGATTCCTACAAACATGTCCAGATATGGAACGAAAAACCAGTTCAATTTCAGAAAGACTGATTGGTATTGCAATGTCTGAAAGTTGATTTATGAGGTTCAAATTCAAGGGCGCCCTTGGCTTGCAGGGGCACTTTTGTGTCTCTGAGATACATTTTGCAATTTTTAACCTTTGACGAAATGCTCTAGTTTGAACCTCGTTGCCAGGAGTTTGACTACTCCGATGTTCGTGGTGATGATCTCATCGCGGAGATTGATCAAAATAGAAGAAATGTTCTTGGGAGTCACGAAGTCCAAAAGCTACATTTGAGGCCCTAGAAAATTGGGCGCCTTTTCCAAGAAGGGTGCATTTTTCTCAATACTTAGCCAAATTTCCATGTATTTCAACTTGCTTTCATCTTCGGCGTTTTATGCTTGATCTCCATTCATGGGCGTTTGATAGGTCCTGAGAACTTGCAACTGGATTCATTGCGTAGCTAGAAGGATTTTGAGCAAATCTCTTGAAGAAGACAGCTGCTGAAAACCTCATTTGGTTGACCAAAAGTCTAGGCGCCCCTGGCCTGCAGGGGTACATTTGACCTTTTGACTTACATTTTATTCTTCATTTTACATGCTTGTTTGATCAATTGCTACTATCGTTCGATACGTCTCGTGGAGTAGCGAATAGGTTCGTTGCGAAGCTGGATTGAAGTCGGGAAGATCATCTGGAGATAATTACCGCAAAAAATGACATCCGAGAGCTTATTCTTGGGCGCCACTGGGCTATAGGGGTGCATTTTCCGTAACAGACTACCATTTGGATGTTTGTTGACCTTCAACATCTTCTACCTCTGTCATCGTTTGTCGATGTTTGACAAATCAGATGGATTTGCTTGATGATTCGCTAGAAAGCTGGCAAAGTTTTGGCGAAGATGACTGCTTTTGCAAGTGTTAACAACTGCATTTGGCCTTTCAAATTCAAGGGTGCCCCTGGCTAGCAAGGGGCTCCAGACTTGATCATTTTCTGATGATTTCAACTTCTTCACACTTCACGATTACCGTGTTGCAGGGCTACTATGACCGCATTGAAACATTGTTGTTGTTGACGTGAGTACGTTCACTATTTTGACTACATTCACCATTTTTACGTGTACAGACACTACAACGTTGACTTGGGCATTGATTGCAAAGGTATCTCCCTTGTAGCAAGGTGTAGTGTTTCCAGACTTAGAATATTTTTAAAATTTTTCACCTTTTGAAAATTCCCTCCGTCGAGAAGCATCTTTTTGAGCATCTTTCGCTATAGAATCTTCTGTGATGTGTTTGAGGCTTAGATTTCGACACCTGGTATTGGCCATCTGCCATTGTTGACCTTGGATGTCCTAACAAGTGAAGTAGACCCACTAGAGCTAAATTGACTTTTTCTTGATTTTGACTTGACCAATGTGATCGTGAAGTAAGCCAATCAAAATTATTTTCAGTCAATTTTGGAAAGATCCTATTTTTTAGGGTTTTTCCTAAAAACAGGGGCATGAAACCATAATTTTTAAAAATTTCAAAATTTGCTAGTATCTTCTGGACAATAAACCCACAGAAAGCCCATGCTTTGTTTGACCTAAAACTGACTCTTGATGACAATTTTACATGATTTAGACCATTTTAATCAAAATGCCTTATTGAAGCAAAAGTTTTATTTTGGGTACAACAAACAATAAGCAGTGATTATAAAAAGAATACCCAAGTTTTATTGTGCACTTATCAATCATTAACAACACGACATAAGAAAGCATAATGCCTTTGCCATCTTCTTATCAATCAATAAGAATTACAAGCCAGTTGAGGTTATAATGTCACATATAGATTATACTTCAGTAATTAACAATTAAGGAGCAGAAGTAGAGGATTTACAAAGGCAGTGATTACCTTTGTTAAAGTGCAGTTATTATCATTCACAAAAGAAGCGATTCTTTATAAGGCAACACTTATATTAATTAAAAAAGCAGATAAGACAATATTAAGAAAAGGAAAAAATTTCAATGAGACAAAAGCCATATGAGACCGAAATAAATAAGACAAAAATAAAAAGCAATTGGGAATCAATTCTTCAAGGCAGTGATGGAAATTATTAAAGGACCGTGACTATTAAAATCAGCAATAAATAAAGGTGGAGATTTTTTTAGATAGTCATGACCAGCGATTACTATTGTTTATATTAATTATAAAAGGAATCAATTTTCTATAAGAAGACATAACTATTCTTGGAGGAGGTGTAACAAATAACTATGTTAGGTAATGTGAATAAGCTTTAAAGGAAGAAGCAATTATTTATGAAAAGGTGCAATCTGTTTCTTGAATGTGTCTATTTGTTATGAAGGGTGATGTCTCTACAAGGAATCATCCCTCTTAGAAAGATATAAAATCATCTTGTGAGGTTGTGAAGAAGTGTGTGTGTGTAGAGTAAAAGAAAGACAAATACATCATATACACTAGGTTCATGAAGAAGATTACTTGCTGACTAATGAAGAGCAAGTTGTGAAGATTAATTGCAGATTTATGAGGAGATTGTGAGAAGATTATGTGCAGATTTATAAGGAGATAGTGATCAGATCTTTGTGGAAAATTTATGAGCAGCTTACAGTATATTGAAGAAGAGAATTATAGCAAATTGGGAAGAGAGTTATAGCAGAATTTTCAAAGAGAAATCTAGTGAGTTGGTGCTCACAAATTGAATGAGTGGTTGGTGCCTCTAGTGGGTTGGTACTCACAAATTGAATGAGGGGTTGGTGCCTCTAGTGGGTTGGTACTCACAAATTGAATGAGTGGTTGGTGCACCGAAACCCCAGTTTCCCCACACCTGCTCCTGACTGATTTTTAGTTTTTTCTGATGGTTTTTGGTTTTTGCAATTTTTTTTGATGTTTTTGATGCAATAAATGAAAGGTACGATTTTGACCAATAATTGAAATAAATTCAATAAAAATTAAATAGCTTCGGAATTGAATGAATAATGATGCCAGTATCTTTATTTGACCTTCTCAACTGATTACAAAAATACCCAGAATACATGCAATGAACAAATCAATGAATTTTCAATACTTTTAAAAACCTGGTATTTGCTGCTAATGAGGTACAAAAATGTACGGCTGAATCAATGGATGCTCTTCTCCCTCAGAATGATGATCTCTGAAGACTCTCAGCTAGTTGGCGCCTCCACTGGAAATGATAGGAAGTCAAAGAATCAGAAGTTTTCCCTTCCAAGACAAGGACGGCTCAAATCAGAATGGTACGGCCAGAAAACAGGAAGTACGGCCTGGTAAGTACGGCTCCCTCAATCAGCAATGATTAAAACAGTACGGCCTCCCTCTGTAAGCTCTGAAAGATGCGCCAAAAGCAATAGAAGGTATCTGGATGCAAACAACTGCAAATAACTGAAGATATGAATTTCTCTGATGCTCTGTAGTTTACTCTGAATGAGAAAACCTCTGTGGCAATAGATCAAGTGATATTGCACACTCTCTGAATTGCTTTCCGTTGGAGATGGCTCGTTCCCCAAGGCAGTCGAACACGAAACCCTAAAGTCTCAGGCTCAGATCAAAGTTGATCAGTTTCAATTCTCAATAATCTCATAATGGCACAAACCCAATGCAAAACCCTCTTAAGGCTGAAAAGTGCGATTTCCTTGAAAATAGGGATTTAATTAATAGTTGACTTTTAATTTTCTTATTTCTCCATAGTTCTCCGTCAAATATTTAAATCATAAATTAAATGTCAAACTGGCCCCCTTCATGATGGCGCACCCCCTCAAGGCAATCACTTAAGTTATAATTTAAAATTATAACTTTATATTATAAACATTAATTAATTAATATTTAATCAATACGATCAAATATTAATATCTTCCCTCGTTCTAACCCGATGGTGATCCAAATTCGATCGGCCGAGAACTCAAAGTGATTCTTGATGCCATGCAGGCTATCTTGCTAAAAATAGCGGTGGTCTGCTTGCTGCGAGCTGCTAAAAATAGCAATTACGCAAAAGCGTCTCCGTCGAAGGCGAGAGCGAAAGACAAACGATCAAACTTTCTTGTGAAATTTGGAGCCAAACTCGAAGTGACCCTCTATCAGTCTATCGGCCTAGGAATTAAATTAGCCGATAGGCAATCATCCCCTCACGAGAGATGTCGAGAAGAGGACATGGCAACGATCTAAGGTTGTATTGCTTGAAATTCTAAGCAAACCATATCTCGAGAAAAATTTCCAAAAATTGTCGGATTTGAAGGCGAAAACCGAGCATTCTAAAAATAGAAAGTTGCTCAAGACTTGTCTGAACATAGGCGAGTTTACAGTCATTCTTCAAGGTTTTCAATATGGAGTACACTCACCTCGAGTTTAAGACCAAATCAGCACTATGTTAAAACTTCATCATCTCAGCTGAAGAACGAGAGAAGGTGTGATATGAGAAAAGGGAAAGGTATCAAAAAAGAGTTGCAATACTCTTCTGATGGAAATCAAGCGAAGTGTCCAAAACATAAAGTTGCAGAGCCGCCAAGTTATCAAATTTGTGAGTCATCTTTTGGGGCAGCGATGTTTTTTGCAAGAACAAAACTCATAAAGCAACTGAAGAAGTGAAAGATCCTCTAGGTTTGATCACAAAGGAAGATTAATAAAAACAATATTTTTGCCGTGGTTTTCTCCTGCAAGGGTTTCCACGTAAATTGTGTTGTTATTGTGTGTTCGTTGTTTGATTTTACATATGTGCTCATTTTGATTAAATCTTAAGTGATTAAATAAGTTTTAAAAGCAAAAGAATATTGTTATACCGATTCACTCCCTGCCCCTACTTAGTATAACTGTGTGCTCATCAATTGGTATCAGAGCCGGCCTCTTCAAATTAGTCTAACAAACTAGAAGGTGGATCTAAATAGCACACATGGGTGGACAAGAAGGATTCTCTTCCAATAAGGCTCCATTGTTTGATGGGACAAATTATGCATTTTGGAGTTTAAGAATGGAAACTTATATAAGTGCTCTAGGATGTGACATTTGGCAATCAGTGGTAAATGGATATAGAGCTCCATCAACTCCTCCAACAGATTCAGCAGGAAAGAAGGCAAGTGAAAATAATGCTAAAGCCAAGAATGCAATCTTATGAGGATTAACCGAATTAGAACTTGTGAAAGTAATGTATTGCAAACCTGCTAAGGATATGTGGGACAAAATAATTTTTTTTATGGAGAAGACAACAAAGTAAAGAAAGCAAAACTTCAAACTCATCGATGACAATTTGAGAGTATAAAGATGATGGATGAAGAAAATATTGCTGGCTATCTACTTCGAGTAGAGGATATAGTCAATAATATAAAGGGTCTTGGTGAAAAAATAGAAGAATCAACAATAGTACAAAAGGTTTTAAGATTTCTTCCCGTAAGATTTGATGCTAAAGTTTTTGCTATAGAAGATATGGAGGATTTGGATACATTAACCATGGATGAGCTACATGGAATCCTCATAGCTTATGAGACGAGGACCGAAGAAGACAATACATCTAAAAGGGAAGCAGCCTTCAAAGCCACAAAAAGATCAAAGAATAAAGAACCTATGCCAAGTGAGATTTCCAAGGAAGAAATAGACAAGGGAGCTCTTTTTGTATGGAAGTTAAAAAGAAAGAACAAGGGGAAATTGCCATATAACTGTTTTAACTATGGACAAGTAGGACACTTTATTAAGAAATGCCCATATTTGAAAGAAAGTGATAGTGATGAAGAAGAGCCTTATACAAAGAAAGGAAACAAATATAGTCACAAGTATGATAAAAACAATAAGAAGAAGAAATCCTTTGATTACAAGAAGAGTCTCTGTGCTTATAGAGGTGATAGTTCATTCGATGAAAGTGTTTGGGATAGCTGTAGAGAAGAAATGCTTCTTATGGCATTTGAAACAAAAAGGCAATATCATTGAAAATGATGATAAAGAAAACAAACACTCACACGAGGATGAGAAGAGCAAATCTGATTATGGAGATGACGAGACCAAAACATTTGAAGAATCGGAAAAAGTAATCATAGATTTGAAAGTTCAAATCGAGGAAGCCAAAAAATTGAAGAAAAAATCAGATCTCAATTAAAGATAAAGGAATAAACGTTTAGAAGACTAGAATTTGAGATTGTTTCTCTAAAAGAGGAATTAGAGAAGACGATCACCAAGTTAAACACAAGCATCAAGTTTGAAAAGAGCACCAAAATCCTAGATAATATCATAAGTGAACAAAGATCACCATCTAGAAAAACTGGCATTGGTTATGAAGTAAACAAAGAAAAAGCACAAGTAGAATCAAACATAGAAAAGCCAAAAAGTTATATTAATGCACTTAAAAGCCCCATCAAAGGAGAATGTAGCAAAGCAAAAGAAAGTCATGTTGCATCAAAACCAAGCACATATCAAAAGAACACTTTCAAAAAATTCTTTCTACAAAGGCAAGCACATATGACTAAGTACCATCATTCTTTCATTGGCTATTGTTTCACATGCAATCATTTTGTTCATAAGGCAATAAACAATAGGAATCATATAAGAGATTCTAGTTGGAACAAGGATAAGAATACCTCTAGGGTTGATAAAAGGAATTACAATTCTTTTGCACCTCCTACTTTACAATGTTGAATGCTTTAAATGTAATAACTATGGGCACACAACACAATTTTGTAGAACTATTTTTGTAGATCCCCCCAAAGCAAGACAAAAAGAAAGACATCCTTGTGGAATAAAAGGAGAAGAATTCAAAAGTATGGAAAGAAAAGAAAGAAGATAGAAAAGAGAGATCCATGTTAATACAAACAACCTTACATGCTCAAGATGACGGAGAACAATGGTTTGTAGACAATGGCTGCTCATGTCACATGATTGGCGACAAAGGTAAATTTCTCACATTGAAGAACATATATGGAGTAATAGCGAGTTTTGGAGATAATGCTACAACCAATATTGTTGGAAAGGTAACTATCAGTCTAGAAAATGAAAGAACAAAGATAAAAAATGTTTTGCATGTTAAAGGATAAAAGCACAATCTTCTAAGTGTAAGCTAGTTATGTGATCAAGGTCATACTCTCTCATTTCATGCAGAGGGATGTAAAATCAAGAAGGACAGACGATTGATAGCAGAACCATATAGGATAGCTAACAACCTCTACATCATAAATGAAAACAGACGTAAGAAATGTTTTATGGAAAAAGAAGATGAAAGTTGGCTTTGGCATAGAAGGATGGGACACATCAACTTTGACAATCTTGTCAAAATCAACAATACATAGTGAGTAAGAGATATGCAAAAAATCCCAAAACCTTCAAATACTATTTGTAATCACTGCCAACTTGGGAAGCAAACAAAGGTCACCTTCAAAACAAAAGGAGTATTCAACATCTAAACCATTGGAGCTCATCCATACAGACCTCTGTGGACCAACCCGCACAAAAGGAGTATTCAACATCTAAACCATTGGAGCTCATCCATACAGACCTCTGTGGACCAACCCGCACAAAGATTGTGCAAGGTGAATGTTACTTCATGTTGTTAATTGATGATTACTCTAGATTTACTTGGGTAACTTTTTTGAAAGAAAAATCTAAAGCACTAGAGAAGTTTAAGATATTTAAGGCTTTAGTAGAAAATGAAACTGGATTAAAAATTAAATGTCTAAGATCAGATAGAAGTGGTGAGTTTGCCTCAAATGAATTTGAGGAATTTTGTGAAAAACATGGGATTAGAACAATTTTAAGCTACAAGAACACCACAACAGAATGGAGTTGTCAAAAGGAAAAATATAATGGTGCAAGAAATATCAAGAACCATGCTTAATGAGTCAAAGTTGTCAGACTCATTTTGGAGAGAAGCAGTGCATACAATAGTTTATATTCTAAATCAAGCACAAATCAAAGTCTATCATGATAAGACTCCATATGAATTTTGGAAAGGTAGGTCTGCCACAGTTAAGTACTTTAAAGTATTTGGTAGTGAGTGCTATATAAAGAGAGATGAAGAAAATAGAAAAGTTTGCTGCTAGATCCGACGAAGGGATATTTCTTGGCTATTCTTCAAGAATCAAAGCGTTCAGATGCTACAATAAAAGGTTACATAAAATCATTGAAAGCAAAAATGTCCGCATAGATGATAACATCCATCTAGGAGAAATAACTCAAGAAGTTAATCATGAAGAAGAAAAAAGTTGCAAAGAAGAAGAGGAAGAAGTTGAAAATGAGAAATCTACAACACCAACAAAGGCACCTAAAACACCATCAAGATTTGTTCACAAAAATCATCCAACAGACTTAGTTATTGGAGACATGGATACAAAAATCCAAACAAGGAGAAGATTGGCCACCACACTAGGACATGCCTTTACTTTCTAAAATTGAACCCAAAGATTTTATGGAAGCTAGCAAAGACACACATTGGGTAAGTGCTATGGAAGAAGAATTAAATCAAATAGAGAGAAATGAAACTTGGGAACTCGTCCCAAGACCCAAGGATAAAAATGTAATTGGTACCCAGTGGGTGTTGAGAAATAAGTTAAATAAAGATGGTCAAGTGGTTTGTAAAGGATATGCACAAATAGAATTTGGTTGACTTTGAAGAAACATTTTCCCTAGTTGCATGATTAGAGGCCATAAGGATGTTCCTAGCATTTGCTTGCCCCAAAAATTTTAGTGTACTAAATGGATGTCAAATCAACTTTTTGAATGGACATCTAGAAGAGGAGCTATATATGAACAAGCTGAAGGATTCATCTTGATAGAAAACAAAGACTATGTATGCAAACTCAAGAAATCTCTTTATGGATTACAAGTAAAACAAGCCCTTAGGGCTTGGTATTCTAGATTGGACAGATACTTGCAAGAACAAGGGTTCAAAAGAGGTGTAGTTGACAACAATCTCTATTTTAAAGTAGAAGATGATCATCAATTAATTGTTGTAGTATATGTAGACGATATCGTCTTTGGAGGTAGCAAAAACAGAATGTGTCTTCGTTGGACTACAAATCTTTCAATTTGATAATGGAATTTTTATTTCACAAATGTAGTATGCTAAAGAAGTGTTGAAAAAGTTTAGAATGGAAGATTGCAATCCTATGAGTACACCAATGGTCACAAGATGCAAGTTAAGCAAGAATGATGAATCTCTCAATGCAAACTAAACTCTCTGCAGATCTATGATTGAAAGTTTATTCTGAGATCGCGAGGCAGATGTATGTGCAATAATCGAATTATCAGATTCAAATGTATTCACATGAAAGAGAAGCTAAATACAATACAAAAGATAAAGATCCAATAATCACGGAGATGTGATTATAGAGTTAATAGAAAGAAACAAAAGCATTAAAATAGGAACTACATCTAGTTCTAATACCCTCCCTTAATGCTTAATCTGTCAACTACACCAAGATGCCCCCTAAATCTAACAAACTTATCTGGGCTCAAAGACTTGGTGAGAATACCATCAGTCTAATCCTCTGTTAGAACACACTGCAATGCTATGGATCTATCTTTGACAAGTTGGCGAATGAAGTGACAATGAAGATCAACATGCTTTGTCCGTTCATGGAAGATTGGATTCTTGGTGAGTTTCAACACCCCTTGATTGTCGCAATATAAGGGGAAGGTCCTGCTTGAGACATTTGCATGTCCATGAGCATCTTTCGAAGCCAAACTACCTCACAAGTTGCTCTAACAAATCCTCGATATTCTGCTTTGATCGAGGAGAGAGCCACCGCCTACTGCTTCTTGCTGGTCCATGTAATTGCACCTGTACCCAAACTGAATACATACCCTGAAGTAGACTTCCTGTCATCAATAAAACTTGCCCAATCTGAGTTTGTATAACCAATCAGCTTTGGATCTTTGCACCTCCCATATAAAATGCCAAGGTCAGAAGTGCCTTTCACATATCTCAGCACACACTTCGCTGCAACCCAATGTTCAACTTTAGGGGCCAACATGAAGCGAGAGATGTAGCTCACTGCAAAGCTAAGGTCAGGTCTAGTGGCAGCGAGATAGATGAAGAGGCTGTGATAATGTCCCCTTCTAAGCCGATACAATTATTGCGGGGGTTAGCCTATTATTCCCGGATCCTCGTAAGGTGCATAAGTGTTTAGGATCACTTGAAGCTTTGATTATCCAGCATTAGGAACATCACTCGATGGATTGATTAGGGTTTGGGCCTTTCTTGACCTACGAGTGATTTAGAGGTACTATTGCATAGTAAATTCAAGAAGCCCGAGGAGTTGCTATTTTTGGTAGGGCACGATTCAATTGGATTTAGCTCAATTTAGACCCGGTTTGATGATTTGATGAGCAAACAGGGATTATTAGAGCATTTAATAATAATTAAAGGGATTATTAATTTGACTTTATAATATAAAGTCATTTTAATGAAATATTAAAGTTATTATTAAAATGGAAAATTATAAAGTATTTTAATACTTTATAATGAAGGGAAATTTTAATATTTAATGAGTTTAATACTCATTAATAAAAAGGATGCCATTTATTAATGATTTGGCCTAAGTATTTCAAAAGGGCGAGTTATTATGTTAATTAAATGCAAATGAGCTGATTTTTGTGAAGGTCGACTTTTTTAGAGAGGTTATATATTTCGTCAAGGCAAATCGAACTCATTATGTTGATTATTCGAATTTGTTATTATTTCTCTCCGAGAGCATTGGGGTTTGAGAAACAAGGGTTTCTGCAGATCATCAGGTTTTGAAAAACACCCCCTCTTCAGAATTAGGCATACTGAGACTGTGCAATACCAGTTGAAGCTTGTCAACAGGGTGACTTCATTTAGAAGTCATATAGAGCTTATTGTGACGATTCTTCATCAAGGATTTGGGTCAAACTTCTCCAAAAGGGGTTCATATTTAGTGGCGACTATCTCTTGATCATTTGGCACAGTTCCCAAGAAAGTACGAATTTCTTATTTGCTGGTACAAGCCGTACTTCTGCTGTAGCAAAGGCCGTACCTCTCCTCCAGATCAAATCGCCTTGCTTTTTCATCTTCTGACTTCTTCAAGTTGGACGCCTAGGGTTTCTGGAGCCACTGCATCAATTTCGAGGTGGGAGATTGCACATTTCCTTTCAGCCGTACCATCTCAGGCTTCTTTTCTGGCACCTGCAAGCTTATTCAGGTTCTCAATAAATAGCTTGCCTTTTTGTTTGAATGTTTGAATATCGCAGTTGTAATCATTCGGGAAAATTAATAAATCATCTAGCATCGAGATCTAAGCTATATTCTGTAGTTTTTAAGCATCTGGTATTTTATATTATTTTTCCAAGCATTTCTTTGCAAAATCGCAATTTGTCTTTTATTGCAAAAAACCATCAAAAAATAAAAAATACAGAAAACAAACAAAAAACTTAGCGTGCTCGGCCAGGTGAAATTAGGGTTGAGACACGGTCTCTTCTGAGGAGGTACACATCACAAGTTAGCAGATTACGATTAAGTTCTCCATGGGTGAATCCAACTGGGCTAATAACTTCAGCCCTCTCCATAGGTGTAGATGTTGGTTTGCAATCCATCATCTGGAACTTGTCCAACAAGCTCTTGGCATACTTCAATTGTGAAATGAAGGTACTGTCAGGAGACTGCCAATACCGAGGCAATAATGGAGGAGTCCCAAATCTGTCATGTCAAATGATTGACTGAGATTATGTTTGATCTCCTCAATCAGATGATTTGAACTACCAGTAATGATTAACTCATCAACATAGACAACTAGGAACAAGATATCATTACCAATCCGATTGACATATAGATTAGAGTCAGAAGGACTTCACTGAAGGCCATGATCAATAAGGTACTAATCAATCTTCATGTACGAGGTGTAATGTCCCATTATTTCGCTGAGGCATGGGTCATTGGATTAGCCCTATTATGTCAATCCTTGTAGGCTAATGGGTGGATAGGATCTTGAATGGGTAGCTAGGTCGGTTAAAGCGATGTGTGGTATCCGGAGTCGGTGGCGTGGTGAATTTGCGCGTTTGGCGTGTAATTGGAGCTTAAAATATTGTTCATCACCACTTATTTCACTTACTCAGGCTTGGGGACCATGTGTCTATTTGTTAAAGGGGTCACTTTATATTTTGCTGTTACTATTCACTGATAAAGTGAAAAAAAGAAATAACTTAAGTGAAAAATGTTTTTTTTAATGAATAGTGATTTCAAGTGAAAATTATAAAAGGAGAAGAGAAAGTTCGAACTTCTCATGCTTGAGATTATTTTGTTGAGTGAAACTTGAAGTGTGGAGTTTGGGAGAGAAGGAAACTAGGGTTTCCTAATTTCTGCAGTGGGTAAGCCTGGATTGGGCTTGTAGTTAGGATTTTATGCATCTTGAGAGTGTGAAAGACCACTTTAAAGTGCAGGTCTGAGTTTTGTGGCTTCGTGGGAGCCATATTTTGTTGATTGCAAGTGTTTGAAGACATCTACCGGAAGGGAAGTTGCTGTTAAAGTCTTCATTCGTCATCTTGAAGGTGTTACTACGAATTTATGAACATTTTGGGAGCTGATTATGCACCTACAGCCAGCCGCTTTGAAGTAAGGGTTTCAACATCCACAAGTAAGGAAAACGCCTCTTTCTTGCAGCTGCTTTTACTCCTAAAGTGGGCGCCCATCATCCTAGAAGACATTTCAACGAAAAATTGGTAGGAGAAACTTGTATTTAAATTTGTATGAGCAATTTCATGGGCGCGGGTACTGTAGCAAGCACTGTTCACAGTGCATCTTGGCTGCAAGTTTGTCATTAGTTGTAAATGATGTCTCATTCCAAAATGCATGTAAGAGGAATATAATTTTAGCACTCTTTGTGAATGAAGAAGGTCTCTTAACTAGTGTATTGAGTTCCTTTGAGTTATCTTTATAAGTTAGTTTAATTTGAATTTTTATATGCATATGGTTGTAAGAAAATTATTAAAATCATTTGGCATCAAACCACAAAAACACCAAAACAAGAAAAACAGATTACAAACCAAAAATCAGACCTTTAACGAGCAAAAATCAAATCCAGGTGAGAGCACAGTTCATCAACGATTGGTATGGAACATATCTCACTCGATTGTGGTAGCGAGTAGTTCTTGATGGATCAGCGGGTGTGATTCATCACACAGACCATAGTGCTGCTTAAGGCCGTAGAGTGCTTTCACCAGTTTGCATACCTGGTGTTCTTGACCAACAACCTTGAAACTAGGAGGTTGCGTGATGTAAACTTCTTCTAAACTTCTTCCTGCAAATTATCATTGAGGAAGGCACTCTTTACATCCACTTGATGGACTTTCCGTCCAAATTGAGATGCTATTGAGAGGACAAGCCGAATGGTACTCATCTTGGCTGTAGGAGCAAAAATCTCCTCATAGTCAATGCCCTCGTGCTATGAACACCCTTTGGCTACCAACCTAGCCTTGTATTTATCAAGGGTTCCATCAACCTTATACTTAACCTTATAAACCCATTTGCAGCCTATGGGTTTCTTCCCATGTGGAAGATCTAAAAGCTCCCAAGTGTGATTTTGCATGAGACTATGATGTTCAGCTGTCATAGCCAGTTCCCACTCAGGTGTGCCTTTAGCCTTTGTATATGTCTGAGGCTTCAAAATGCTATGAAGGTTGGCCATAAGAGCAAAGTTCATCGTATTTTGCTGTTTGCTCTTATTTCGAGCAGATCTACCCTCTAGTAACTCATCATCATGAAGAGCACCAATCATTGAAGCCCACCATTTAGGCCATAGAGTAGATGAACCAATATCGAAATCAGGAGGAACAACCTATACTGGATTAGCTGGAACTGATATATTTGGAAGAACATCCAGATCGTGTTGAATAGGGGTTGGTAGTGGAAGCAGCTGTTGAGGTGCCTGAACCTCTGCGGAATCCCTCCTATAAAGTGGACCAAGTGGAAGATAAACGCACAAATCAAGATCTTTCTGAGGCTGATCCTCAAAACAAATAGGAGAAGACTGATAGAAGAGCCCACCATTCTCATCAACCACGACACCGCATCTGAAGATTAGACGATTAGTGTCTGTATCTATCAGTTTGTATGCCTTATGGTTCTCACTATAACTTGTAAACATGAGTTTCTGGCTCTTGGAATCCAACTTAGTGCGTTGAGCATCAGGAATCCAAACATTAGTGGTGGAGCCAAAAACCTTCAGGTGACTAATGTTTGGCTTACGTCCAGACCAGGCTTCTTCAGGAGTCATCTTCTTCACAGCATGAGTAGGAGAT
>VDFB02213753.1:0-13355 GCA_007258455.2 Sequoia sempervirens
TAAAATGAAATTGTTCAAGACTTATGCAGACCAAGAAATGAGTTCTGATCATTCTTGAGTTTCGAGTAGGTACACTCTAATTTTTCAAGTCTGAATCAGCACTTTTTCACGATTACATCAAAACAGCTGAGACAAACTTGCATCATGTCAAGCCGGTGTTCGACCTACAAGCCTTGGAGAGAGCAGGCAACACTTCAATCAAGAACCTGGGTCATTCTGGACTCCTCGCAGCAGCGTCGATTCCTATATCGAGTTCGGATCCTTGGTTTCATATTTACTTGCATTAAGCATTACGAAAACCCGGCTACTAGGAGATCGGTCAGTGAGGAGCGGTAGATTGATTTGCAATCTAAAGCCTGATATGATCGAAAGATGTTTTTCCATTCCCCCGTGGCCTGAAAGCGTAACTCTCTCAAAGGGTGAATGCGAAAGGATGTGGAATATGCATAAAGATAAATATAGCAAGAAGATTGGACAGAGATGGATGAAAGAAAAATATAAAACATTGCCCAAGAATGTCGGGCGAGGGGAGTTCAAGGACGAGGTTTCCATCATCATCACTTTGCTCAATAGGGTCACTGGCTCAGAAGACGCCACCAAGTTCCAACCTTGGATGTTTTATGCCATACCTCACATCATGAAGAAAACCGAATTCTATGATTGGCCTACTTTGATTAGTGACTGCCTACATCAGCAAATAACAGAATACTTCCAGTTTCATGTATTCCACATGGTGTCATACCTATTCTACCTGGTGGCCTATCAAGGTCAATTCAGAGGGTTGAACACCGAGGGGTCGTTAGTATTAGCCACATATATAACTATTATCCCGGTTAAGATTCACAAAGTCGTTGCACCACTACAAAGGGTGAATGGGAGGCCTTCTTGATGTACACAGTGCGGGACTTAGACAACGAATTGCATGTCCGCATCTCTTCAGTTGCTAGGGCAGCCATGGCGGAATGGGCGGATTGGTTTATACAGTTTCCTACCTTTACCTATCTCAGGGTCTATGGTTATTCGGGTGCCCCGCTCATGTTGCCAAGGTATCCGTCAGATGAGATCATCTTCATGGAATTCTTGAGGCAGGCTCACGGTGTCCACACAGTCTTGAGGAATAGAAAGAAACCCTCTCTTCACTTTCCATTAGGGTTGGGTATTTATACATGCAGGACTGCTGTAGATGCCAGGACAATTGGAGAAGAGTTAGATAAATTCGGCCTCAAATCTTACAGCGAGAGACGATCATTTGATCCTCATGGTGTCTACGCTGGCCGATTGGAGAAGAACTATAATCACATAGCCGCACTTGAAGATTTTTGGGCTAATTGTGCAGATGAGTTTGAAGTGCGAAGGCGTAGTTACAGCAGGCTAACTCTCCATCAGATGAAAAACTGCTTAAATGAAGATATAGAAGGGCTCTCTGATGATGACGAAGATGTGCTTCTCCCAATGTACACTCAGAAACGAATCGAGGATCAGCCCTTACCACAAGTTAATTGGGCAAACAAGGAATCTCTTTCGGTCGAAGACAGAACAAGACAAGTCATTGAGCATAGTAAGGTTTTCTTAGTGCTTAAAAGGAAGAACTCCATTCCAGTAGCAGAGCCGCCAAGGATAATTCCTTCTTCTTCCAGAGCACAGTCGAAGGGAAAGGGTAAAAGTCAGTCTCAAGATGGCGTCAAAGGTTGTAGATCAAATAAAAATGTAAAAAGAAGGTTGGATTTCTCAGGCATAGTCATACAGGAGCAGCCTACAGTTGATTCAGAAGTTCCTCCTGACGAGCCCATACCTCAGAATGAGCAGAGGAGCCACCTTCAACACATGTTTCTGTACCTTTGACGGATTCTTCACCAATTCACATTGACCTTGATATCGAAGATGATGAAGAGATTGCAGCAGCACCTCCTGAGGAAGTTAGTAAAGATACTACTGTGTCTTGGCTTGAGAACTCCTTAGGAAGGGTTAGGAGAAGGCCTTCATATCAAGTGAGTGTTGATGATCTCAATAACATCTATCAGGAACCTCCTAAGAAGAAGGCAAAGAAGCAAGTTCACTTTGATAGGAATCCTAATAACGAGATAGTCATGGAGACTGCAGTGCCCCCAGAAGACAAGAACAGGGATGAGGTGAATATGGATGATTTCGTCATGGTCAAGGCTAATCTCGGTAGAAATACCAGACATGGAGATTTGAGTCTCTTCAAAGTTGTATCCGAAAACCTTCAAGAAAGAGTGCTTAAAGATGGAGAAGACAAGGCAGCCCTCAAGGCTAAAAATCAGCAGCTCAGGCTTTTCATTTCTAACCTTGTCCATGGTTCTTCACAAACAACCCAGTTGCTGCCCCAGGTCTTGGAGACACCAGCTGATCACCATCAATTAAGACAGCTGGTCATATGTGGGAAAGAGACTCAGGAGTGGATCGAGAGTTTCATTATCAGAGGAAGGGAGATCTTGGCACAGATGTTCCAGTTAAGGGAAAAGCTCATAGCTAAATTAAAGTATAAAGGTTTTGTTGAGACAGCTGAAGTAAAACCCGAGACATGAGAGATTATCATTCTTGATTTGAACCCAAACTACGGCTCGGCGGTTTCAAAGGAACACAAGAGACAAATCCTTGCCTGGAGGGAGCGTCATGTTTTCAAAGTTAAAACCTATGAGAGGATATCTGAAGAATTCATCGCCTACAGACAAAGGGTGGTTGAAGCTCTTCTTTTGATCAGCGAATTCGTCATAGAGATCCCTTCTCAGTCTGATCTTGAAGATGGTTCCCTACGTCCGGGCTTGAGGAGGTGCAAATCAGTTCAGTTATTTGTTCACAATTGCAGTCCTAGTTAGGCGGAAGGATAGGCCATATTTTAGTGATGTCAACAAAGTTCGATAAAGCGGCCAATGAGGTGAAGATTTCCTAAGATCTATTGCAGATGCTGAAGATATTCTTGAAAAGCGGTGTTTTGCTGTTGATGGCATAGATGCACCGAACCGGGACACAATCTCAAACTTCCTAGCGGATGTGATCGAGCTTTAAAACAGCTTTCTTCTAGAAGCTTTCTTTCCCGCTTTCTTTCTATTCTTGGAATAATCCTTATCCATTCTTTGAGGATAGAAAGAAGATAAGATGTAATAGTTGGCGTTTCCTGCTTTTTCTACTTTCTAGGGTTTTAGATGTTATCTTCTTTCTAGATTTAGTAATAAAGCTTGCTTGCTGAGCAAGCCCTAGATTGTGAAAGCAAGGAGATTTTAGGGTTCCCTACTCCTCTGCTTCTCTATAAATAAGAGCCTTTGCTCATTAGTTTTTTTTAACAGTTATTGTCATAGCAAATTGCGAGCAATTGCAACAAGTTGTTATTCAGTTTAGTTCACTAGTTGGAACGTTTCTAGTGAGAACAAAGCGAGCCTATTGTGCCTTCTATTTGTTGCTCAAGTATTGTTCATTTGTGTTGTGATAAGCAAATTGTTGAGCCTCTTTAGCCAACAAGGAGTTAGTGAGATTGTTGTTTTCTATTGTGTTAAGAATAAGTTTGCAAGCCTCCTTACTTGCAATTTCTTGTTCAAGGCATGTTAGAAGTGAGCTTTGTTTCAGAGATTTGAGTAATAAAATCATGAGCCTCTTTTGCCTTGGTCCAAAATCTCAGATTTCCGTTATCTATGTTTTGCTTTTATGATCTTTATTTCAGCTTGCAGTGAAGTGTGTAGGTGTTCGTTGAAAGAGAGATTATCGAAGTATTTTTGTCAGAAAATCTACCTTGTTAATTTCTAACTTCTCTTGCTCTACTATTACTTGAGAGGTTAGGAACGTCTTTAGTTTAAGTTAGTCGTAGTTGAACTTCTTATATCAGAAAATCTCAGCTGCGGCGTTTGTGTTTAAAAAACCTTGTGCTCTAAGCTGATCAAAAGATAGGCAACTTAGTTTTAGTTTACTTTCTTTCAAACACCATCAGCAAGAGGGAGCTTCCCCCTAATTTGAAGAGCAGTTTATCTCTGCATAGTTGTCCGTTTTCAAATCCGCATTCGAGGTGCGAATTTAAACGCCAAACAAACTTTGTTCCTTAATCAAAACATCATCCCCCACCAAAGGATTAGAACCCCGATCCACCATTTTGGCTCTTCCATTGAGGTTTGTAGCCAAGTGGGTATTGAAATCATTTCTAATCCTTTCCCCAATGTTCCATATTGGAAGAAGTGTGATTTAGGATCTAGATCCCTTTTTCCAATCAAACAATGTTGTAAATCCAAAAACAAATAGACAAACTCTCAATTTTAGTTGCCCTATTGACAAGATGAAGATGTGATTTTGTTGCAGAGACAAAAACAACATGAAAGAGATATCCAAAGCTAAATATGGTTACATATTTGGACTCCCTTAAACAAATTATGCACCTTCATAAAAGTGGCACCTCATTTCAGGTTCACATGTGAAAGTTATGGCTAATGCAAGTTGGAATACATTGTATCAATTACAATTGCAAATACAAACAAAATCATCACTGGTCAAGCAAGGTACACAAGGAAGTTTAAATTGAGGACGAATTTGTATGGTATAGGAAAAAATAGCAAAAATTAGACTCTTCTAGGGAGTTGAATAGTTCTTTTGTCTCTTAATATGATGGGAAATTGAGTTACTCTTCTCCACTCTTGTGCTCATCTTGGGGCACTAATAGACCCATTGGTTAATGATATTGGACACACTTGGTGAAGTAGACACCTTGGTGATAGGAGAGATTTAAGTTAATTTAAGAGTTGCATTCCAATTTTATTGATCTTAGTCTTAGGGGTTTGGGCAATTGAAGGTAGATACCCGTTGCCATGTTCCTTTAGATTATATAATTGCATGTAGCCATTAGAGTTCACTAGACTAGGTGCAAGTAAAAGGATGCTAGATTGGTGTTCTTAGTAGCCATCATAAAGGAAGCAAGCTTGTCCAGTTGATTGATAGTGGATGCCGTTGGAGTTTTCTCCGATATTGAGTTTCTCTAAGGTATTGTTTTGTGTTATCTTTTCCATGTGATGTTCTCATTTACTTGCTTATGATTATTTCTTGCAAGCAACTAAACAAGAAGTTGATATGCATAATATGAGCATGTACTATCTTTTCTAATGCATGTATGATTTTAGAAATCAATCTTAGAGCTGTAGGAGCATCATAATTTGCAGCCTTTAATGTCATTCAATTAAGCAAAGAACTTGTCAAAAACAAGGTGTTGAAGGTGATATTTTTGTTCATGATTTAAGCAATTGAATATCCATGTTGTTTACAAATCAGATTGTTATCAAAGAAGGTTTTTTCTTGCCTATACAGTTTGTTAACAACTTAACACATCAGTGTGTGCACTTGCTCTATATTTTAATTAAAAAGGAACTGCTGGTTGTTGGTGCCTTGGACGAACCATGGGAAAATTTCTAAAGGAAGCAAGGCTTCAAGGGCTCCGAGAAACTAACCAGAAAATTCTAAGGGAAAGCAAAGAATTGAGAAAGAAGTTGCAGCACTTGGGAGAAGAGAATCAAGAGTTGCAAGACAGATTGGTAAGCCATTGGAGAATTCCTCATGGGAGTCACTAAGAGGTTGCAACAAGATTTGTACATGAGAGAATAATGATTGGAAAAGGTCCAAGAAGATGATGAAAAAGTGAGGAGGAAACCAACCTCTACCAAAGATGTGCAAACTGTGACTGAGGTATGCACACCATACATTCTTTCTTCCAATATAGGTGAATCGTTTAGTAGCTTTGAAAAGCACGCTAAAGAAGTTTACTCTAAGTTGATACAAAAGATGGGTATTGACGAAAGACTCTTGGAAAAAATGGCTAAGGCTTAACATGTCCCATAGAGATTGAGGAAAGGCCTTAATATGTAGGTTTGGGATATTTCCATGGCCAAGAGGAGCTTGGAAATTCTCTACGACAGCCTAAGCAAAGGCACTAGCCAAAGTAAAACAACCCATGAAAGGTACTAGCTACTCTTTCTTCATAGCATTTGATGAAGATTTGAATTCTCTGATGTTTAAACAAGTTCCTAGGGAGAAGAGAGACAACAAAGATGTAATCAAACAACTTGCACAATAGAGGAAAATATGCTGCAAATACTTGATTATATTTGAGAACAATAAGCCATTTCAGGGGGGGAAACCTCTAAAATAGAGATCAAAGTTTTTTATTTTCATTAGTTGGGAAGTTGAAGCATTTACTTAGGGAGTTTGGTAGTCCATTTTGGGGATTGGCACTCTTGTTTACCTTCATTGAGAGAGAAATTATGTAGTTTCAGCTAGTATTGGAATAAGGCTTGAGGTAGAGCAGTTTGTGGATGGATGGAATCGCTCTTGTCAATCGTTGAAGAGTTGTAAAGGTCAGATTTAGACCATCATTCAATCATATTGATTGCATTTGATTGGTTATAGTGGATCCTAGAGAGTATTTCCTCATCCAGCTAGAGTTTTTCCCCTTTTTGTATTTTTCTAGACCAAATCTTGTGTCACTGTTATCGTCAAGAATTTTGGTTCTATTTCTATGCTTCTTATTGCTTTGGTCTTGGTACTGTATTTTTTGTTTTGCATTGATTTGAAGGATGTTTGAGCAGCTAGTATTAGTCATCCATAATTGGTGAACCATTTTGGAATATCTAGAGCAGTGTATGGATCAATCTAACTAGAGAACCATGCAAATTGAGACCTGATACTTTTTTCTTTCAAATAGAATTTCTAGGCCTCGTTTTACATCTTATATGGAGAAGACTTTTCATTTTGAATCATCTAAAAATAAAAAACACACAAATGATCCCGGGAGTTATTTTGAAGGCTCCCTGAACTAAAGGCTCTAAGCTGAGGATTTTGCTTCCATTCAGTTTGACAAATGCTAGTTTATGTGATGATTTCTTGGGATTCAACTATATAGTTTCAATTCAATCTTCATGGTTATAATTTCACGAATAGTCGTTCACAAGAATCCATCTCTCATGACCATGAATGGTCCATTAAGCACACATTGAACATCTAGGTGATTCCATGACTATGAATGGTCCACTTAACACCCTTTGAGCATCCCAATGTTTATAGGGTACTAGGCAGACTCTTAATCACGAGAGATGGGGATCTTTTTAAACCGTTACTCATAAATATGAACAGATGAAGAATAAGTTGAAACTAGACAGTTAAATTCAAATAAATCATCACATAACTTTATAAATGTGAAAACTCCACTTATAAAGAGGTACTTTATCAAATTTGAACCCGCTTTGACCCGTTGAATTGTTGAATGCAAATAGTTGTCTTAGAGAGAAGAAAACATAGCTTACAGAGGTATATTTTTTCATTTTGAAGAGGCTGGTTCCGTATCGCCAAATGAGGAGCAAGCTGTTGAGGAAGGAGGCAACCTTCCCTGATGATGCAAAGGTCTTAAAGACAAACTTTTGGCCGTCCCATATCCCAAAATCAGCGTCATCGCTGCTGCTCTTGCGTTGGAGGCCGAGAAGCTGAGTGAATTGCACAGTGTGCAAATTCTTGGGATGAAAGATTGAGCCGCCCGCTTCAAACTTGTCGCCTCCCAATTCCACCATCGCTATTCGTCCTCCTACCGCTGAGTTCCTTTCAAACACGTGAATTTCCATGTGCTCTTGGGAATATTTCCTCAGAAAATGGGCGGCGGAGGCTCCACCAATGCCACTTCCAACAATGCAAATCTTGCTGCAGTTGCAGTTGCCCACGCCTAACAACACCAACGTTAAGATTGTCCATGCCCAAGTCGACGCGAGTGCCATTTTTGCTGGCAATTGAAATTTCCACTTAAACAAAATAGGTGTCACATACCACTTGTATGTTCGTTCCTAAATAAACAAACAACGGTTGACAAACAGCCTTGGAGGGCGAACGAAGCAACAAACAACGGTTGACAAACAGCGGTGGACAAACAGCGTGTTTAAAAATTATTGTAAAAAATACCAAAGAAGTTAGTCAAAGGAGCCTCTTTTATTGTTAATATGAATCACCCATTGTATATCGAGCACGTAGTTTAATGAACAATCAAAATACGCTCAATCGAACGCCTATATTAAATTTGAATTGTGTTATATTCAAGTATCTTAATAATAAGCAAATTATCTATGGGCTTTTGGCCTCGGTATAACGGTAAATCTCTAACAGTTTAGAGATAGTGGTTTTACGTTCAAGCCACCTCGAGCTCCTCGTTAGTGGCCTATGTAAGCACCCAAATAAAATGTAAAAATGTAAGATTTAATATTTGATGTTGATGAGTAGACGTCCAAACTTTTAATGTTATAAGATGTTTTGAGTCTTAAAGATATTTTTCTAATTTCATCCAAATTGTCTTTTTGAGTCCTTTTTTCCCTAGGCTCTTAGTTGTGATAAGTCTTCTTTAATTTTTGATCCTTGGAGTTAGTTCATTCGGTTTCAACAATCATTTTAGGTAGTTCGAGTTGTGGGTTCAATTTTTGATTTGTTCGCAATGTGGATGAGGGTTTGTTGCACATCACTCAAGAGGTCACAAGAGGGCTCGCTTTGTAAAGAATTCAGTTTCAAGTCACTAGGCTAAACTCTTGATTCCTCTTGATAAAAAAAGACAAAAAAGTCTTCCTTAGTTTTCACATTTCATTTAATTTTTAGTGGCAAAATTATAATATTAGGTAAGGAATTGTTTTTGATATTGGTAAAAGCAATATTTTGAAAGAGTTCATACTCTTTTACTAAACAAGAGTCATTCAGTAAATGAAAAGAGTTTCAGTATGGGATTGTACAAAAATACCAAAATAGTAGAAACTATGAAAAAAGAGAGGACCAAGAACAAGATAGTAGTAAAATGGAACAAGAAAACACAAAAATTAATTGTTATCAACCAACTTCTGAAGTCCACTAGCAGCCTTCCACTCCTTGGTCAATAAATTGACCTAAGTTACAAAGGTAACCTCTAGGGGATCGTTATTGAAAGCAATGGTTTCACCTTTTTGGCTTGTGGTCTTGGCCCTAGTTCTTATACCCAAACTTTTTTGTTTATTCACCCTCTACCTTTTCTAAAGCTCACTATGTAAAACATAAAGGTTGGTAGTAGATTTTTTTTATCATTTCCTTGTTAAAGGCCACCAACTATGATAGGTTCTCCTTCATCTCCTCTTGATTCTTCTACATGCTATGAAAATTATCCTCTAGGTTCTCCTTGTTGAAAGGTGCAAAAAACTTCTCCACTTCTTGTCATATGACTTCATCAATTTTTGTTTCCTACTAATCTTTCACCTGTTTAAACAATTTCATCTCAATATCCTACATTCATTGTTGGATGGTATGGTGTTGGGCAAAGAACTATTTCATCACATCATTATGGAGGTTGACGCTTTCTTAGAGTTTCTCCACATGATCCCTTAGGTTGCTCCAATTGGGATACCCCTCATCTTATTGCACATTAGGTTGACTAGATGGAGTGTTAGGTTCTTCCAATATAGGGGTCTTGGGCTAAGAGGCAAGGTGATCCTTCTTAGGCTTATACCTAGGATGTTTAGTCACAAAGAGTTTAGCAAGAAGTTTGGGGCTAGGAGTGGGGTTTGGAGCAGAGGGACCCTCCTCTAAAATGGCTTTCCCTTTGTCAACAAGTTTATGTTCTAGTGGAGTTGGGTGAATAGGGACCAAGGTTGAAATCGGATGGTGTTTAGCAAGAGGCACAAGAATATTCACCACCAAGGTAGGATTATGCTTATCCATAACTATAACCTTGGGTTGTAAGGGAGGGTGAGAATCTGCTTATTCACATTAAGGAACAAGGGATGGGGATGAGTTGTTCCATTTGTTGACAAGTTTATGTTCTATTGGAGTTGGGTGAATAGGGACCAAGGTGGAAATTGGATGGTGTTTAGTGGGAGGCACGAGAAGAACTTCATTTTCAAGGTAGGATTAGGCAATATCCATAACTATGGCCCTGGGTTATAGGGGAGGGTGAGAATACACTTATCCACATTAAGGAAGAGGGGATGGGGGTGAGTTGGGTTGGGAGTCCTTTAACACTTTGGAGGGGACTATAGAAAGGTTGATGATCATTGTAGTGCCCTCTGTTTGTCGTCGTTGATGTTAAGTAAGTTGACCGTTGGGTGGTTATGTCATTTTCGCATGTTTGAGTAGTGTGAAAAGTTGATTTTGAGGTGTCTTGATTTTTTTGATTATTTTAATTAATTAAATTAAAAAGGATTAAAAGGGAACTTAATTTAATTGGGAAGTGAAATTATAACTGAATGAACTACATTAGTAAATGATACGATAACTATTTTGGATGGTTAATTATTAAATTAAAATAATAACTAAAAGAAGTATGAGTAATTAAACAATGTGATAAGATTTTTATTAATTTCTTTGTGAAATAAATAATTAATTAAATGTTTTAATATAATTAGAGGTTATGAAAGAATAAAATTACATTGTTAATAAAAATAGAATATTGCAAGGTAATTATCATTTAATGTTTAAATTCGATAAATAAATTAAGGAGAAAATATTTATCTGTAACTAAAAGAAAGATTAAATTATTAAATATTTATTGTATATCTAATAGATGACCTATTTGGTTCTTAGATTAAAGAGTAGATTATAAAATAATAATTAAGGGTTTTCGTTCATTCATAACTGCTGGAAGTTGAACGGTTTCTCGTTGGGAGTGGAAAAAGACTCCGTGAAACAAATTATTAAAATGAGAATTATTCTGGAGATAAAAGGGGGATTGGCGGGTTCGAAGGGTGGCTCCTTCTGTCATGGATTGTTCGGCTCTGGGTTTTCATTTCAGACAACATTGATTTACAACGCCAATTGAAATTTCCTGTCAATGCTCTCTGGAAAAGAGTACAATTTTCTTTCCCCTCTCTATATTTTTGTTATGTTGTGTGCGAATTGTAAATCATCTTGAAGATTCAAATTGCATGTGGTGCTAGGGTTTTGATTTAAGTTTTTATGATATGGTTTTCAACTTATAATCATATGCGGTGGTTTCAATCTATATTCATAATTTATGTGAATAATTATAAAGAGTTAGTTACGTATTGAAATCTATTTGTATTCTGGGTAAATTTTACATTTCATATTCTTAAGTGATTTAATGAAAATTCATTTATTTTATTATTGATGAACCTCTGGTTCTTTATAGATTTATAGATTTATAGATGTGAGATTAGGATTAAAGATCCATTAAAATGTTGATTTAAATTATAATATTTTAAATCTATTGCGATTGTTTATATATATACATATTATATTTTGTTTGTAAAAAAAATAGATATATATATATAGTTATACTTGGTAAACTATTTTGCTGGTAAATTTAAAGGGTTTCTCCAAATTCCAGTGTTCTATTTGCTGTCCAAAAATCTCAAATACCCAGATTATAGTTTTGGCGTTATGCTTAAAATATGAGGCTGTTGTCAAGCTGCTCCCTTATGGTTGCGTTTTGCTGATAATAAATATAATTTATAAAAAGTTAAATTAAATTTTGGTCTGCTAGTATGATAGGTTTTGAGGTAAATAGAGAAATAATAAAGAATGTTATCTTGGTTGTAAAATTAATGATTATACTATATAATGAAAATGGGTGACACATTAGAATATCGGGAATTAGGGTTATGCTTTTGTAACTGAATAGGTTTAAGGTAAATATTGTGCAAAGGGTATATTCTTTTATTGCTGTGAAGATCTTGCTTTTAGGTAATATTCGTAATATTAGTAGTTAAGGAAATTACGTTGAAAGATGTTTAGTTAATGAAGTGAATGAATTAGAGTAGATTAACTAAAAATATTAATTTTATTTAGGTTAAGGTTGTGCTGTGAAGAATTAGATTTTTATCCCAGCTAGATAAATGATCTCTTATTTGTAATTAGAAAGTCAAGTTATATATATATATATATATATATATATATATATATATATATATATATATATATATATATATATATATATATATATATATATATATTTGTTTATAATAATTAGGTTGGATATTGGTTGAGGTGAGATATAATTAGAGGATCTTGTTCTGAATAAATAAAGTTATTAATTGTTGGCATGAAATCTTGCCAGGTAGTTAGTCATTAGGTGTTAAGGATGGTGCAGTTAGAATTCTCACATTTGTTACCTTAGGAAGAAACATATGTCCTTTTTGAATATTATTAATCATTGTATCTAAATTAGGATGGAAAGATAGGTTAAAAGTTTTAACGTGAAGATTTAAATTAAGGAAAATTATAATATAAAATATATCTTGAATTTTCTTACATGTTCTCTTAATTGGTAATTTAATTTTATAGTATTAATTTCATGATATCTTTTAATTGTTTTATATTTCTTTTAGAATGAAATAAATGTTATCTTATTTGCCTTAATTAGGTATTTAATCTTTTGCTGTGGTATAAAATGAACTCATGGTATTTTAGTTAAAGCAAATTGATTTATATGGTTAATTAAGTTTTAGGTTCACTCAGTTAGTTTCCTTTTACTTGGAAGGTTAAAATGATAAAGTTAATTTTAACTGATTCTACATTTACATAGTTTCTTTTACTTGAAGGTTAAATGATAAAGTTAATTTTAAGTGAGGATAAATCCCAGGTTCATAGGTTCATTAATTTAAATGATACTGATTAAATGTTAAATGGTTTTAATTACCTTTTTGTTATCTAATGAGTCTGTGAATGATAATTATTTATCAAACTACTATGTGAAATAATCTATTAGTGTCGTCACCTTAGTATTATAATAAAGTTGTAAATTATAGAATTGTCATCTTAGTATTATATTTTAAAGTTATAATTAGAATTCGTATTAAACAGTTGATGGAGTTGGTTATCTTATAAATGATATAGTTATTTTAAATATAATTACTCTCTTAATTAAATTAAGTGGATATATTAAAATAAGTGGTAAAAACGTTGAAATAATGCTTAAATTAAAGGAAGGTCTTTATGGTTATAATGTGTGAGTAAATGTGTCTTAAACAAAGTGTTGTGATTACTGGTTAAGTGTTATTTAATTGTTTTAAGATGGGTGTTATTTGTGGGATATTTATGGAGATGTCTCAATGGCCTGTTCATTGTAAGTGTTTTAAGATAGTGTTCTTAAGGGTTGATGTGTTGATGGTTTCCTTGTATGGAATTATTCCTTAAGACTTTGTGATTAATGTGTTTATGTTCAGAAAATGATTTATTTATAGGAGTTAGAAAACTAGAATTATTAGGTAGTTGAGTTAGGTATTATGTTATTGAGTAGGTTAGTAAAGTGATTAGAGAGGGAGTTTCCTTATGTTAATAATTTGGGTAACATTGATAGATTAGTTTATTCTCAATTTGATTAATTTCAAGTGGGATAGCTAACTTAGAAATAATGAAAAGTA
>VDFB02213754.1:0-13079 GCA_007258455.2 Sequoia sempervirens
GTAGACCATCACCTTGAGGACATTGCAACACAAGTAGAAATATGCATCTACAAGTTCATTTTATAAGAATTTTGATGAATGTATATATCAAAGAAAAGTTTGCAATACATTTTAACAATCAAACTGTTTGGTGTACAAATGACACTAACGATGGGGCAATCATCCACTCCATGAGTACATACATCGACACCAGTCCTAGTAGGCAACCCTTATGGGGTATTTTGATTTCAAATTTTTAAATTATACATGAAATGATTTTTAACTTGAGTTTTAAATTTATAATTGAATCATGAACATATGTTTAAAATATTTATGTTGGTTTAGGGGAGTCAATTGACTTCCACATTGATTCCACTCGAGGGGTTGGCGAGCACTCCTCCACTATCAGGCGTCGTAGATTAGGGGCAGGTATATTTATATTGTAAATTGTTTAACTTACATTAGTATAGTTACAATTATGAATTTTGAATTCACTATATATGAAATGTGCATGTACACTTGTAAATATTATAAGCGTTAAATGTCTACATGTATGTCTAGGTTGATACCACAATGAGAATGGGCATCAGGCAAACATTAGATGTTGCGGCTACTTGTGAGGCCTCCAATTTTTAGATTGTTTAAAAAAATTTCTACACAAAATGTGCAAACTTGAATATATATATTTTAACCTAATTCAAGTATACATGCTTTAAATTTGATCTTGTAGGACTTTGTTAGTGTGACTTTCAGCCTTGACCCAAACATAGTTACACCTCTAGGAGGACATGCAAAGTAGGCTCCAAATATCATGGTAATTTTAAATTTTTATTATATTTAAAGTCAATTACAAATTATATATTTTGAATATAACTTTAATTTTAAATTTCAAATTGAATATATATAATATGAGCTAATACATGTTTTAAATTATTTTTCTTTTATAGCATGAGACACATCTTGTAGTTAAGCATGTACAAACAAGTCCTGGAGAAGAGGGTGCACAACCTCAGAATACAGTACAATTAAAATATGATAAATTATAAATTAAATTGAATTAAATCATTTTTAATTGTAAACTTACATCTAATTTGAACTTTCTTTGTCTTGTTTATGTAGATTGATTTAGAGCATTTAGAGGTTGGTTCAGGTGCACTAGAGCATCCAGACCCATATATGATGGCAATTTAATTTTATGATGAATTATAAATTAAATTGTCATTAAATCATTTTTCATTGTCTTACATCTGATTTCATCTTTCTCTTGTATAGAGTGTTTTGGGTCATCCACTTAATTCACATGGCGTGAAGAGGTCTCTTGATTATAGAGACAATACATGACCTAGAAACATGATTTTATGGGTTATATTTGTTTATTTCATGGACTAAATTTTTGGTTTCTCATGTACTCTGTTGGACTTTATATTTCATGGCTCAAGTACTTAGTTGGAATTTAGTTCATGGGTTGTACTCTGATGGAATTTATTTCATGCACTTAATATGTTGTAAATTATGGACTTTATTATTGTTTGAAATTTTAATTTACACATGTACAATTATGCATTTTATGTTCATAGTCAAGACATTAATATAGGACATTAATGTGAAATTAAATATAAATATGAAATTAAAGTTGAAATTAATAGGGCATTTTAATATTTGTACTTTACAAATTTAGTGATCTCATACATGATATACATGATATGTACATTCAATAATTAGCGATAATTAGTCGATGAACTTATTCAATTCATGTCAATCAATAATTAGTCAATAAATCATAATTTACAAACAAAAGTAATCCGTTTATATACTAGAAAGGATACAATTTTAAGAAATAAACAATACCATACAAGATTAGAAAACAAAAGTATTAATAAATTCTATAAATAATAGCATCCAACACTAATTTATAAGCTGTCAAAACAAATAATAGCATCCAATACTAATTTATAAGCTGTCAAAACAAATAATGGCATCCAATACTAATTTATAAGTTGTCAAAACAAATAATGGCATCCAATACTAATTTATAAGTTGTCAAAACAAATAATAGCATCGAATACTAATTTATAAGTTGTCAAAACAAATAATATCATGCAACACTAATTTATAGGTTGTCTTAAGGGGATGTCTTAAGGGGTCCTAATACGACATCTTAAGGGATCAAAGGAGAGTATAATTAAGTATAAATATTAACTGATATAAACAAGTATTATACTTTAGGGTGAGTCATCATAGCAAAGGATATAATTAAATATAATATTTAGGATATGTGCTAATACGACACATCTTAAGGGGATGTCTTAAGAGGTCCTAATACGACGTCTTAAGGGGATCAAAGAAGAGTATAATTGAGTATAAATATTAAGTGATATAAACAAGTATTATAAGTTTTAGGGTGAGTCATCATAACAAATGATATAATTAAGTATACTATTTAGGATATGTGCTAATACGACACGTCTTAAGGGGATGTCTTAAGGGGTCCTAATATGATGCCTTAAGGGGATCAAAGAAGAGTATAATTGAGTATAAATATTAAGTGATATAAACAAGTATTATAAGTTTTAGGGTGAGTCATCATAACAAATGATATAATTAAGTATAATATTTAGGATATGTGAATCCACTTCCACGTCTTAAGGGGATGTCTTAAAGGGTCGTAATACAACGTCTTAAGGATATAATTGATTTAGTAATAATTTATGCATGATATTTAGTGATTATACAATCAAATATAAAGTTTCAAAGTAGGAAAACATGCACATTTAATGAACAAAATATATAGAATATTGAATTTGATACATAGAAGTACATAGAGTACATAATTGTGTATGTACATGTATTTGTAATTTGTACAAAATGTTTAATTCTGCAAGTATGCATGTACATATATGTCATCTCAATTCAATGTTTACAAAATTTGGATATGCCATCTCAAGAACATCTCAAACTCGTGCCCAAAATGTAGTAGGTCTTCACACCACCTGATATTAAAAAGGTACAAGCAATATCAATGAAATCATCAAAACATACATATTTTAATTTATATAAAACTACATATATGTACACAACTCAAGGACCTGCATTTAAAAGTATTTCACACATGTGTGTAGGTTGAATCCAGACATCCTCTCCTTTTTGTTTCAGAGTATGAGATCAATGCAATGATGGCTTAAGGATACAAAAAAGGATAATAAATCAATTTTAACTATTAATGTACAAGCAATATTAATATGTAATCAAAACATGTATTTAAATATAATTTAACTAATAATTACCTATTTTTACCAAGTATTCCATGTTGTCTAGGTTGAATCTGCATGGACTAGATCCTTTTTGTGATTATGGATTAAGGATCTATAAAAGGAAAATTTAAATCAATTTCAACTAATAACAAACTTGACCAATATCGAAACATGTATTTAATCTATTTAAAAGGACAATATAAAAGTAAAACTATATTTACTTGTATTTACTTATTCCATTGTACCATCTACATCCTCTCTTTTTTGCAATGCATCTATGATTGTCTCATGCTCTTCCATAGAAATTGTCCATAGCACTTTATTTGTAGGTCTTCCACGATACCGATTTAGTTTTATATTTGTTGCTACCACCAAATGTGAATAATTTATAATCTTTTTATGTGTTTCATAATCTTCGAATGCAGGTAGACCATTCTTCCTTGTTAGGTATTTTCATAGCCAAGTTCCAACAAACACCACCGATCCTATTGGAAAACATGAAAACCATCATCAAATAAGTTCTCAAAATTTTCTTAAGGGGACCAAAGACTTGTTCTAAAAATTTGCTCAAGGGGATCAAAAATTTGTTATCAAAATTTGTTTAAGGGGATGTCTTAACGGGGTCACCGTACCTGTTGGATAATGATAGCCATCATCATCTTCTCAAGTTGCTATTAACTTATGTTTAGTCTCCACACAATGAGCCAACCAATATTATGTTTCCTCTTCATTCCCCTAAGGTGCAACAACAACATACACATGTCCTGCAAACAAAATTTGATTTAATAACTTGCGCATATCCATATAAATAATTTAGTATTACAAAATAACTTAATAAAGTGAAATAAATTGAGTTAAATTACCTTCTTGTACAAGGTATGAAACACGGTCATAGTCTTCAGATGCAATCACTTGATCATTTTCTTCAATAGTTCTTTCATATTGATCACGTGCTTGTGCAAGTGTCAACGATCTTTGCTCCCATTGTTCAACCCATTATGTATTTTCACATGCTTTCCAATCTCCTGAGATACAAAACTAAAAAAAAACATGCAAGCTCCCTTGTCCAGATAGTCCATGTGCTTCCTGTCGAACTCCTAAATGAATGCCATTTAGTAGATCCACTGATTGTCTCATAGTCAACTCTAGGTACAATGTTCTCTTCTTCAACCAACCAAAAGAATTGATGAATTGTAGAGTACTCACTTGAACCAGGTGCATATAATCTTGTATTACACCAATCCACAATCCCACGCACATCTTTAAATTTTACTGCATCCTCGAATTTTAATTGTTCTCTAGCAATAATTCTTTTGACACACACACCAGCTCCATCATGTTCTCCTTTACCATGCCCAACTTCAAAAAAAATCCATATATGTTGGAAATTAAGTTCCTTGTGAACCCTACTTAACCAATAGAACATTCGAGCATTCTTGAACTGCCCCGTACAATTATCTTACCATTTGAGGTGTTTTTTCATCTGGATTCCTCTTTCTCTTAAATTTCTATAAAATATATTGAAACAGTATTGAACAAAATCTGACGAGTGTAACCGGTTGTCACTCAAATAAAAATGATACTCCCTTAAAAATTTTCTATCATCCTTAGTGATATCATTTGCATTGTCTATAAACAATATGGACAAACATAGCTACTTGCACTGAATTATAATACTGTGATTGAATTTCCTCTTGTGGAGCTAGAGTATAATTTTCCACAAAATCAACCATTGAAAGTATAGTACTAATTGGAAATGTGTTTCTACATGCACAAAATTGGCCATCAATCCATCGAGCATGTTGAGAGTGCATGCCATATTTTGGTACGATCTTATTCTTAAATTCACTCATGAATGCATGCACACTAACTTTTTCTGTAACTAAATCACAACGCTTTCCTATTTTTCCATCTTTTAAAGAATAATGAACATTCTTAAATCTTTTAACATGTACTAATTGTTGTCCAAAATCATTATCAACACTTTTATGCATACAAATTCTTAAGAATGAAAGATTTCTATAGTTAATGCATTATCCTGAAATACACGAACTTAAATAAAACAATTTACCATTAGATCTTTCACAAAATAATCCTAAAATAAACTCCCTTATTGCTTTAGGTGGCATATTAATACCACATTCCTGTATAATCATGTTAGTATGCAAGGTACAACGTATATATCGAAAAACATCATAAAAATAACAAAATTGAACATGTGTTTTACAACAACAAGATATTTGTTGCTTATTAATTTTTACATACCAGGGTTTACATTTTTTAAAAGACCTTTGACTTATTTTAATATTACCAGGTAACACTAAATCACCACAATTTTTTTTATAAAATTCAGTTTGTGTTGTATCTAATAGATGTTTTGGGTGAGGATCGCAAACTTTGGACCCCACCCTTAATTTTAAAACCTCTCTAGCATTAGATGAAACCCTAGTATTATCATGCCAATATTTTTCGATCAAAGATTTAATTTCAACATTCAATTTCATATCATACCTCGGGAGTCGACCACTGAAACTCCAACATTGGTTGATAGGATCATTTTCTATACTTTCTCTTATTTTTGTTGCTCTTAGCAATGTTTTAGGATGTATTTTTAAAAGTTCACTAATATTGCTTACCATTCTTTTATTCAAAGTTTCTTTATTAACTATAGTAGTTGTTATAGCTCTTCTTGCTGCATTTTTATCTTTAGATCGACTATTTTTCCCAATAGATTGAATGACACTAGCAATAGTAGACATAACATGTTTTAATGATTGATCTTTTCTTTTTGGTTTAACAAAAAATCCTAACCTTTTCATTATTTTCCTCATTTTTTGCATTCTCATCAATTGCTTCATTAGTTGACATTGAAATGCAAATTTTTTACGATAAAATAATTTTTTGTATATTCTATTTGCATGTGTTCTTATTTGCCTCCAAGAAATTTGACCAAGAAGATTATCAAAAACATCACTTTCATTTTTTAACAAAAAGTATTTTTATTAAATACATCACATTCTAGATTTTCATTTTCATTTTCAACTTCAAAACAATTTACATTCCCATCTTCATTTTCATCAACAAAACGATTTTCATTTTCATTTTCATTTTCATTTTCATTTTCATCAACAAAACGGTTTTCATTTTCATTTTCAACAAAAGGATCATTCTCATTTTCATTCTCATTTTCAACAAAAGATTTTTCATTCTCATTTTCATTTTCAACAAAAGATTTTTCTTTTTCATTTTCAACAAATTCTATAAAAGTTTCATCTCTCTGAACATTATCAATGTCAACATCGTTAAGTCCAACATCTTGTAAAACTTCTACATACGAATTTACTATTTCACTAACATGTGGATTTGAAGACGTACCTGGATTTGTGCATATTGAAACATTCTCCATAGCATTGAAAGAGGGATTTGAAGACATAGTAGGACTTGCTTGTATAATCATATTCTTTTCCAAATTGACTTCTTGCAAATTAGCTTCATCTACAACCATGGTCTCCTCAATGTTTCATCTTCAATAGTTGTGGAATTGGATGCTCCACCATCATTCATTGATTTAATTCTCATTCTTCTTTCTCTTTCTCTTTGTTTCTCCTTCTCTCTCTTTGCTTCAATTTCTTAAGGAGTCAATGCCTTCCTCCTCTTATTACGAGCTTGTGAACCCATGACTATAAAATTCTCAAGCACAAATGAATGTCAATAGTGAAATTTTTCAAAAAATTTAAACCAAATTGGTAGTTGAAGACCTATAAGGACAAAATTCTTCCTCTTGTGTTCCTCAAAACAAGTAGAAAACTAGCACAATTCCACTTTAAAAACTATTTTCTTCATGCCTCATTTGAAAAATTCAATCCATATTGCAAGTTGAAGACCTTTTGTTCCTCCAAACGAGTACACAACTAACACAATTCCACTTCAAAAATGGTTTACATGATGCCTCCTTTGAAAAAATAAATAAAAAATGCAAGTTCACCACCTGTAAAGACCAAAGTTGATGAAAAATAGCCAAATATGTCACACTCGGCTGTACATGTGAAGTTGCAGACTTCACATTAAGCTTTGCTAGTAAATTTTTAAAAAAATAGTTAAAAACAAATGAGATCCCGTTTATTAAAAACGAGCACCCGTTTTATAATCGGGATCCTGTTCCCCAATATTAAATGTGGGGACCGTTGACAAAGGAACAAGATCCCGTTTATAAAGCGGGATCTTGTTTCCCTGTCAATGGTCACCACATTTAATATTAAGAAACGAGATCTTGATTTACAAAACAAGATCCCGTTTCTAAAAAAATGAAATTGGATTTTCTTTGTGGTCGGGTTTTTGGCTTGTATTTTGGTTCAAGAAAAGCATTGGGAATCCGAACCTAGGCCTTCAACCTGGTTTGAACTGCAAGTTGAAGGTCCTAACAATGTCAGAGAAAAGTACCGAGTTTGGACATATGGCTGATGACTTTTTTCGTAGAATCTTTTGACGAAATTAAAACCCATTATAGATGAGACATTACCGATTCCAAATATGTAATTTTTTTTACAATTGGATTATTTTTTCTATTTTTCAATTAATTTATGATGAAACTAGTCCATAAACTTTAAATATCGGGGTTTTTTTACTATTTTAATAAATTTTTATCAACATAACATTTTGACGAATGAATTGCATGAGAATGTACTTAGACAATTCTTTCAATTTAAAAAAAATCAAAAAATGATAATTTTAGGTCATCTTATGTGTGTCGTACACGACGATTTTTCAAATCAACAAATATGGCTAATAAAAATTTAACAAAAATAATAATAATAAAAAAATACAAAAAATATCGAAAACGTGCTTCAGTGAGTCACAAATATTTTCCCAAAAGAATTTAGAAAAATACGATAATTTAGGTCAAAATATGGATGTCGTACACGTGCATGGTATGGTAAAAAAAAGTGACTTTTAAATAGTGGTTTTTAGAGACACCTATTGAAACTCAATTTGTACCATTTGGGTATTGAAATAAATTACATATTTGGAAACTAGACTCTGAGTACTACATTTTATGATTAGTGACTTTTTTGAAGATTCCATCTCTAAGTGCTTCAAATTTTCAAATGTGTCAAATTCTAAAAAATCAAGGAAAACACTTCCACTTTTTGGCCAAAAAGTGGACTCAACTTCTTGCCAACACCCTTTTTAGTGGATAAACTTTTGAGATGAGGGCGTAGTTTTATGGTTAAGCATGTAGTGTTAGAACTTCTATGATGCAAAGATCATAACTAGACACACTCACTCAATTGGTGTGTAATCAAGCTCATATCCTAATGTTCTAGTGATGTATATCACTCTCTTTTTTGCCTCATCATGTTGTACATGTAGAGGTCCTAGTGCTACTGTTGTGGTTGGAATCTATAATATTAATTTTTCCCTAGATCGATGACATTAGCATTGGCAGTGAAGCAAGATAATATTTTAGTTGTTGGAAATATTGTTGGCATTTATCATCTCATTTGAATGTGACATTTTTGTGTAGGAAATGAGATAATGGATGACACTTATTTACTAGTTGGGTGATAAATCGTTGAATTGACCGTAGTTTCCCTTCGAGACTACATTAACTGTTTAAGATTGGTTGGTGGAGGCATTTGAATTATTTATTTCACTTTTGTAGGGTCAACTTCAATACCTCCATGAGAAATAATGCATCCCAATAGTTTTATTGAAGTGGCACCAAAAACATATTTCCTAGGATTTAACCTCACTTGATATTTCTCCAATTTGTCAAAAAATTTCTCAAAAACATCCAAATGTTCTTCTCTTGTGATTTATTTTTCCAGTATGTCATCTATATAGTCTTCTATTATGAAGTGGAATAATTCATAGAATATCATTGTATTTTCTCTTTAATAGGTTTCTTCCATATTATTTAGACGAAAAGGCATTACATTCCAACAATATGTATCCCAAGGACACGTGAAAGCAGTCTTATGTTGATCTTCAGGTGCAATATGAATATGGTTATATCTTGAGAAACCATCCATGATGTAAAGCATCTTATGACTAGTTATCAAATCCTTTATGATATCTTTGTTAGGTAGTGGAAAGTCATCTTTTAGAAAAGCTTTGTTCATATCTCTATGTAGACATCGAAAATATACAGATTGATATCACACTCTGATCTACTAACATCGTTTCTTCCTAAATCATCCCTCGGTCTAACTGTTTAATCAAATTTCCTTATCTGATTAAATTCATCAATATTCGTCTCTTAATTAAATAAATTATTTTGTCTAATTAAGTCACTTTCCCTTGTTAATTAAATCAATTCATTTGATCTAATTATCCCTATTTAATTAAATAATCAATTTATTTGATTAAATCTCTAAAAATCTATCTGTTAAATTAAATAAATTAAAACCTTATTTTGATTTAATCTAACACCATCCTTTTAATTAAATAAAATCAAAATCTTTATTTAATTAGCCTCTTATCATATTCTCTTTTTTGATTTAAATTAATCCAAAAATCTAAATCAAATTGTCAAATCAGCTAAATATCCTTAAATTAATGAAATCGATTAATTTAATCCTAATCATTCAAATCCTCTAGATTTTGCAACTTGCACAATTAAATCATTTATTTGAATTTAATAATTCATCTATTTTCATTCAAAAAAGGCATCTAAGTGGGAATATTCCTCAAATTTGAAATCTCCCCCAAAAAGGACTTGTCCATCCAACAAAGCATTTAAAGCTCTTAAATTGTCTCTTACATGTCTCCCACTTGGCATTTAACTCATTTTTAATCCCCCCTAAACATGTCATCTCATCAAATTCAAATTTCAAACTTGCACATGGATCAAAACTTGCTCAACCTTCATCCTCTCACATGTTGACAAGTGGCATCATATCATTAGTTGAATCTTTGTCCCACATTGATCAAATTTTGACATCTCTTCAACTTATCAATCTATAAATAAAGAGCTTATATCCTTATTTCATCATCCACATCTCAAGAAAAGTTACCATGCTAAAATACTTAGCAATTCTCATCCATCTCATTGAATCATAGCTAGGTTTTTTGCAGATTTTAGCTTGGAGCATTCATCAACCTTCATCAAAGTGGATCACAACCTTCATCAAATCATCAAAGCTAGCATTGGAGTTGGGAAAGGGCCAATTTTCACATCAAATTGGCACCAACTCCCTCAAGAGATCAAGAATTTACATTGCTTTCATAGGATTTAATCTCTTTTGTTGATTTCTCATTGTATTGCTTTCATTTTCCTATTTAGAGCATTGATAAATGGATTTCTTGAGGAATCATGTTTCAGCGTTTCCGTCTAATGTGTTTGTTTGTTGTGTTTTTCTTGGAGTATTAGGATCATAGTTCACATATTGGCGCTAGAAGGAGGTGATCAACAGTTCTAACACATTAAAAAATTTCTTACGTTTTACTACGATTTTGTTTAGAAATCCACATTTTATGCCTTTGGTCACTTATTATGGCACTTTGGTCGCTGATATGGCCTTTATGGTCCTTGTTATGGCCAGCACAGTCGCTGTTATGGCAGCGTGGTGTTATAAGCGTGCAGATCCCAGCGTTATGGCGATGCAGTGCGTATTATAAGCCCAGTCCTTTGTTATAAGCAGCCGGTCCTTGTTTTAAGCTCATGAGTGATTTTAAAATGACCATATCTTGGTCATATGAAGGTTGGAAATCAAAATCAAAATAAAGAGGAGCATGAGGATGATATTTTGTCTAATCAAAGTGTTTTTTAACACTTAAGTGTTTGTTTAACACTTCTTCAAAGAATTTGTCATCCTTCTCCTTCTTAGGACACTAGTTTTCAATTGGGCTTAAAAAGAACCTTTTTCATTTTTTGCAAAGGCTAAAATGAACTTTAGGATCACAACTTACTAGATTTGGTTTATTGGATTAACAATTGAACAAGGAAATTTCTCACACTTCATTTGGTGCTTTAAAACGAAATCATCATTGCTTTGAGGGTTTAAAAAGAACAAGTGTAGTTTTGTTTGTTTGTGAGGGCTTACTTAGACTAAAGCCATTGGAAAAGGACGTATGCGCTTCTCTCACGCTTTATAGCGATCTTGAGAATCAAAAGGTCTTTTCCATGACTTTGGGATGAGATAAAGCAATCACCTCCACACTTCGATTTGGGCTTAAAATTGAACAAACTATTGTGCGAGTGTGAGTGGGGACTTTGTTGCGTACATTCTCTTTCCTTGTTGCCTACAAGGATTGATCGAGTTACGAATATTGTTCTTCATTCACTTTTGTTTATCTTAGAGGGCCGGCCTTGTGGAAAAAGTAATCACCCAAGGGAACGGCTCAACCGGTAACACTCTAAAGCCAAGAGTATTTCCAGCCGGGATATGTGGATATTGGAAGAAACGCCAATATCACGCGATTGACTCTGACAAGATGGATCCGAAAGGGGACTCTTGCCACGTTGGGTCAACTCCTACGAATGGAAAGTCCTTACTAGAACCCATGTGCTAGAATTTGCCAAAATCCTTTATCTATTTGTTGGTGCAAGAACGGTCGTTTTGAAGCCACCCCACACTCTTACGGTCTTCTAGTAGAGATGGAAAGCATGCCATGGGAGTTTCATGGGTGTTGATGCTTGGCTGCCCCGATTGACGTTAATGAGCTGTGGAGGGGAGCCAGTGGGGTCAAGCATCTAACCATCTGTTAGAGATAAGCGTAGCTGGACTTGTCCAAGTGGGAATCCAACAAATATTGTCTTACACATCCATAGGATTGTACTTATTCTTGGGTTACAAAATGCATTGCTTGATTAAAAACATCATGGAAACAAACACTTAACATCATCCAAATTTCAAACCCTTTTGAAGACAAATACCATTGACTCAATCCATATGTTACTGCTTTCCCTGGGGATTCACGTCCTTAGAGGTTCCTGAGCATTGGATTAAATCTCAATTTGTCTTCTTAAGTAAACAATAGGAAACCCTTGCCTTAAGTTCATTAAACTTCCACATAACATATCTTGTGGGGTTTGAAGAAATTAAGACATTGGACATCTTAGTTTGAAAACCTAATTGAAGAAAGTGTTTTTGGTAAAATAAAGACATTAAGCAAAGCTAAACAAAAATGAACTTTCATGTGTGTTGAAGACTCCAAATCCTAAAGCACAATTCATTGATTGGAAATCTAAATGTTCAAATCATTTCTTGGTTACAAAGGTCAATAGGAAGCATTTGCATGCTCTTCAATACCTAGGTCTAAGTAAACAAAGTGTATCCTTTTAGGTTCATTTTAGGATCAAAACATATCAAAATTATTTTTCACCCATCCTTCAAAACATCAAAACAAAAATCCATCTCATTATCACCTTTTGGAAAATCTTGAAATCATCCTTGATACTAGGCTTTGTGGTAAAACCAAAATCATCAATATCATTGAGACAAAATCCTTGAGAACATTAGCAAAAACATCTTTTGCTAGGTATGTGTAGATGCATCCTTTTGCATATACTTAGTCAAAATTATCAAAATCATATTGTCTAGCTTGGTGTATGTAGATGAATCCTTCTTCATATGCTTAGTGAAACAATCATCTTGTTTGAATAGGCGTGGGTAGATGCATCCTTCTCCTCACACATATTCAAATTATCATCCTTTGAACAAAGCTATTCCTTAGATCATCATCCAACATCTTAGGGTCTTTTTGTTCAAAATCAAAATCAAAATCCAAATCAAGATCAAGGACAAAATCTCAAAATCCAAAAATCAAACCAATCAAAAATCCAAAGTCCTAGCATTTCATTCAAGATCTATCAAAAGCCAAAAACATCCATAACATCCATCTTTA
>VDFB02213756.1:0-21969 GCA_007258455.2 Sequoia sempervirens
TCCCTTTGTTTGGCGATCTGATGGCGATAAGTTCGTCACTCATTTTTGTTGTGCTAGAGGAGTGCTCCTACTACTCCTCCTAGATTTTAGCTCCTAGTGAAGTTTTAACTGTTACAATAAGAAGTAAAGACATTAATATATAGAAATTACATTATAAAAATGATATATTTAACAAAATAATCACTTACGGCCATCTCATGATCACTCTCCATGATGGAAATATTTGCATGTCCATTCTTAGGCATGCTCCAAGCCTTGTATAAACCATCAAATAGAGATTAAAGTACTTGAGATCCAATAATGGTTTGATTTTTTTCCACTCAAATTAACATCTATAACAACAAATGTAGAGTTGAAATTTGTGAATTTTCCTGCCTCCTCTACTCGAGCCATGGAGGATTGTATAGCGGATGAAACACGATATCCATTTCCCTTGTAACATTTGGAGTGTTCCCACAACCAACATAGAAAATAAAACAAAAATTATTCAATCACAAAAGTTACAATAGTGAGATCCATGTCATGACTTATAATGTATAAGGATCTAATGAACAAAATTTTGAGTACAAGTATTAAACTATATATTTTTGAGCAGGCCTTGGTGGTTGATAGCAAGACTAAGCATGATAGGAGAAGAACACATACTCCATTTGTGAAGGATGGGAGAGACTTACAGCCTTTCACCTCTCTAGAAGAAGGCAGTGACAGCATGAAGGGACTAGTGTTTTGATGGTGGGTGAGAAGGAGTTCATGAAGACCTTGAAGGAAGGAGGAGGAAGAGGATTCTTCCTGATTATGAAGCCAAAAATTGAAGCAGATCTGCCCACAAAGAAGAAGGAAGATGCACCAAAGGAAGTCTAAGAGTTGTTGGAAAGGTACAAGGACATAACAGTGAATGAATTATCTAGTTCCCTACCTCCCATTAGGGATATAAGCCACCATATTAATCTGATTCCAGGGGCTACATTGCCCAATCAGGCTGCATACAAGATGACACCTACTCAAAATGAGGAGATTGCAAGACAAGTGCAAGAGTTGATGGATAAAGGGCTAGTGAGGAAGAGTTTGAGCCCATGTGTTGTTCCTACTATCCTAGCACCAAGGAAGGATGGGAATTGGATGCTTTGCACTAATTCAAGAGCCATTAATAGGATCACAATCAGATATAGGTTCTCGATGCCAAGAATGGAGGACCTCATGGATTGTCTATCAGGAGCATCTTACTTTTCCAAGATTGATCTAAAGAGTGGGTACCATCAGATAAGGATTAGAGAGGGGGGGTGAATGGAAGACATCTTTTAAGACTAATGAAGGGCTCTATGATTGGTTGGTGATGCCCTTTGGGTTATCAAATGCCCCTAGTACATTTATGCACCTTATGAATGAGGTATTGAGACCTTTCATTGGAAAGTTTGTTGTAGTTTATTTAGATGATATCCTTGTGTTTAGCAGGTCTAAAGAAGAACATTTGAAGCACCTTGACATGGTACTAAGGAGGTTACAAGAGGATAAGTTGTTGATCAACATGGAAAAGTGTGAATTCATGAAGGAAGAACTAGTCTACCTTGGTTTTGTCTTCTCCAAGGGAAGTTTGAAGATGGATCCTTCAAAGGTGGATGCTATTCTTACTTGGCCAACACCAAAATCCATGGGAGATGTGAGAAGCTTCCATGGACTTGCAAGATTTTATAGAAAGTTCATCAAGAAATTTAGCCAAATTTGTGCACCAATCTTGGACACCATCAAAGGAGGTAACAAAGGTAAGTTTTCTTAGACCAATGAGGTTGATAAAGGGTTTGAATATCTAAAAATGAGAGTAGCACAAAAACCTATACTTGTGCTCCCTAATTTTCATAAAGTTTTTACTATTGAGTGTGATGCTAGCAATCAAGCAATAGGGGCTATTTTGAGCCATGAAGGCAGATCAGTTGCATTTTACAGTGAGAGGCTGAATGAAGCAAAGATGAAGTATTCTTCCTATGATTTGGAATTGTATGCTATGGTCCAAGCCCTCAAAAAGTGGAGGCACTACTTGTTACCTAAAGAATTTGTTTGTTTATACTGATAATCATGCCTTGAGTTTTTTGAATGCACAGGACAAACTCAATCATATGCACATGAAGTGGGTAGAGTCTTTGCAAGCCTATGCTTTCACAATAAAGCATAAGAAGGGCCAAGAAAATAAGGTGGAAGATGCTATAAATAGAAGGGCACTTGTATTGCAAGAGACCCAACTCCAAAGCATGGGGGTTGAAGCATTGAAGGATATGTATCATGAAGATTCGGATTTCAAGGAGGTATACAATGTTTGTGAGCAGCATTTGAATTCTTTTCATGGTGAATTCTCTGAATTTTTATTGCAAAATGGTTTGCTCTTCAAAGGAAGCCAATTGTGTGTGTAAATGCTCAATGAGGGAGAATATCATAAAGGAGAAACATAGTGGGAGTCTTGGAGGCCACTTTGGCCTTGACAAGACCTTATAACAAGTTAGGAGATTTTACTATTGGCCAAAGTTGTAGGTGGATGTGAGAAGGTATGTGGAAGGCTGCACAATATGTCAAAGGGAAAAGGGAACTTCATCAAATGCAAGAATCTATCAACCACTGCCCATTCCCAATAGGCGTTGGGAGTGTGTAAGTATCGACTTTGTCTTGGGGTTGCCTAGAACCCAAAAAGGTTTTGATAGTATCTTTGTGGTAGTTGATAGATTTAGTAAGGTGGCACATTTTCTTCCTTGCAAATGCACCAATGATGCATCTCATATAGCAGGTATCTTCTTTAAGGAGGTTGTTAGGATACATGGACTGCCTTTAAGCATTGTTTCTGACAAGGATTCTAAATTCATTGGTCACTTTTGGAGGACCTGGTGGAAGAAACTCAAGGCAAAAATTTGTCCTTTAGTTCAGCATACCATCCACAAACGGATGGAAAAAATGAAGTGGTGAATAGATCATTGGGAAACCTCTTCAGATGCCTTACCAAGGAGCATGGACAAGATTGGGATCTGATTTTACCTCAGGCTGAATTTGCATATAATGACTCCATGAATATGAGCATTGGTAGAAGCCCTTTTGAGGTAGTCTATGGCATGCACCCTAGAGGGGTCTATGAACTAAGAGATCTACAAGGAGTTGCTAGGAGAAGTTCTCAAGGTGAGGAATTTGCTGTTACAATCAAGGATATTCATAAAAAAAGTGAAGGAAACCCTTCAAAAGAATGTTGAGAAGTATAAGGAAAAGGCAGATTTAAAGAAGAGGAATGTCCAATTCAATGTTGGAGACTTGGTGATGGCACACTTGAAGAAGGAGAGACTTCCAAAAGGAAAGTATACCAAACTCACGATGAAGAAGATAGGACCTTGCAAGGTGGTCTACAAGTTTGGACAAAATGCTTATGAAATAGAGCTACCTCCTAGGGTGGCAATCTCTCCTATCATCAACATTTATGACTTGTATCCTTTCAAAGCTTCTGTGATATGATTAAGTGCTTGGTTCCTATCAAACTAATGATATGATTGATGTTACTAAATTCAGTTAAGGTGTATAAGACAGGTTTGGTGACTTTGATGGCTGGATGGGTGACTATTATGAAGCCTTTTGAGCAAATTGATGATTAACCACAAGATGATAATCAAGATTCTGTTGTAGTAGGAGTTTATGGCAGCCAGACATGCAAAATTCACATTATGCATTCGATCAGATTCGGTCAAATTAGCTCTTGCATTGGATCCATTCATCACCTTCATCCATTTAAATAATTTCATTGCCTAAGGTTATTTAAAATCAAAAAGCCATTTAAATCAAATCTTAAATCATTTATCAAAGTCCAAAAGGTCAAATCATCTAATCAGCATTAATCAGCATAACCATCACCTAATCCTAATCTAATGCTAATCCCATCCCACTTGCATTATCTAGACCTAGCCACTTGCACAATAAATCAATTTTATTGATTTATTAAAATCTCATTTTCTCTCAACATGACAAGTCAAACAGGGCATTTATTGCTCTTCTTTCTTGTCCCCCTCTCAAAATTAATTGCAAATTTGAATTCAAAAATTCCCCCTCTTGGGCACTCTTCCCAAATCTTGCACATACATCCATCAATCACATGATGACAAGTGTTCTCAATTCATTGGCTTGTTTTTGATCCCACATTGGTCCCTCTTCAACATTTGGCATTTTGAAAATCTTTAAATAGGTGCATCATCCTCAAGCAAATGGCTTCACAATCTTCACAATTTCATGCAAGGTTACTCTCTTCACTTGAGATTTAATCTTGTTCATCATCACTCCACCATCTCCATTTGCATTTGCACAATTTGAGCTTTGGTCAAGGATTGGGAAAGGGTCACTAGCACATGTGACACCAATCCAACTATGGAATAGGTAAATTTGGTTTTGTTTTCATAATGCTTTGGTCTTTTTAATATCATTTGCTGCATTTGGAAGCATTTCTAAGGTATTTCATAGAGGCATTTTAGTAGAGTTTGCATAACACTAACCCATGCTTGAAGTGTAGTTTGTTTGCAGATTTTGAAAAAGATGCCTACATTATGGCGCTAGAAGGAGGGCAACCATCACATATTTTAGTGTTTTGCTGTGTGTACTTACTGCATTAAATCAATGTGTGTCTCTTTTAAATGTTATGGTAGCATTTTATGATTATCCAAATCTCAATATATTGGTTTCCTGTTGGTCGCTTCATTATTTAGGCATTTGATGCTACCATCACGAACGACCACATTGCCTCATCAAATTGCTTTAACCTGCATAATGAAACGTTGAAATGTTGCTGGTAGGTATTGAAAAATGATTCATTGGTGTGTTTAAAAGCTTCTACTGTCAGGACAATATGACGCTATGAATGCCTTTTGCTATGTTAAGATCTCTACTTCAAATAGAATTTACAAATCGCTTGTGATGCACTCGTTGAACTTGTTTTACCTTTTGTTCGGTCAAGAATCTCTATTAAGACTGCTCCGCAGGTAGATCACAAGTGTTGACATTGGGCGCAATCTGCATTACTGCTTTATTTCCTGTTATGCCCATATTCAATTTGCATTTGCCAATCTCCATTGCAAAGAGGTAGTAGGAGACCACTTTCAAGCCAATCTGTCCACTGAAAAACAAAAGTTGCAGTCCTCGAATGTAGCACCCACCAATCTTAAGTTTCAGAGACATTGGACTCATTTACATCTTGACCCCCAGTAGTATTATTTAATCCAGTCCGGAATCCTTCCTGTAAACCAGAAACAGTCCCACGGAGCCTTAGCTGGCCCAACTCCCTTGCTGCTGTTGAGGACCTCTGTTCTTCATTTAAAGCTCTACCACGCAAGAACCTTCCCCTGAGTAAAGACTGTATACGATTGCGGTGTGAAAAATGTGATACTGCCCGGTGCTCCAATAGTCTCTCAAGCTCTCTCTGCCTTTCTCTTACTATCCTTACAAGTAAATCAAGAATTGCTTGCCTTCCTCGCAATCTTGGTGCATTCCTATTCACATAATCTTGTTGATTGTCTACCGACTGTACAGGTGCTTGACCCTGAACTGCTTCCCGTTGCCTTGTTTGCCTATATACTAGACCAGGTTGTATCTCCTGCCTTTGAGAATGCTGCCTCATGTTTCCTGATGCATCTCGCTGTTGGTTTGTCACATGTGCCCACTCTTGTGATAGATCTCTCACTCGTTCTTGTTCAATTTCAGCATGAAAGATTGCTCTACTGTTACAATTATGTGTTATTAAAGGTGCAGTATCTGTCATCCAGCCACTCACAATAGCGTTAACTGTTAAGGCGCATTAATTGGCTCAATAGAATTAAGTTGTATGGGACAATGACAGACAGAGGTCGAAGAATGCAGCTTCATGTCATGATAGTATTTGATCGAAAGATTTTGTCGACTGATCAATAAATATCCTTTTGCAGATCCAGCTATCATTGCCCAACATAAAGACAAGGACTTTGGGAAGAGTAACACATTAATTGCGAATAGATTTGAATGTGTTTTACATCTGATAGCTGCATTTGATTTGGGAGTATTAAATCTAACAAATTTCCAACCAGTTGACAGGGCAAATAATATATAACAAGCAGATGGTAGTCGTTGGAAGAAAGAAAGACCACGTTCATGACAAGATGGCGCATTCAAATCATATCTCCAGCTGGTTATGATTCACTGTCACTTATTGTGCCTGTCAAATGCATCAACCAAAAAGTACCTTTATATGCTATCGATTAACAACGTTTGCTTAAAAAGTTCTCACACTGTTTCAGCCTCTCCTTGAAAATAACATCATTTTAAGAAAGGGCATTTATTCACTTTGTATCATTCTTATTTTTGACTTTATTCTGAAATTGATATTTTGATTGAAGTAATGGTATGATAAGATAGCTTTCAAGATATCTTTTATTATTTATTAAGTCAATTATTTTTGTCAAATTTTAAATATCAATGCTCTTGTATCATGGGGTTATTCTCATCATAAGGGACTCATCATAAAGGATTGATTTTTTTTTAATTGACTTAGTGGTATGATAGGATAGCTTATGATTATTAAGTCAATTGATTTTGTCAATTCTCATCATAAAGAACTCATGTGTGGCTTAATCAATTTCGTTTTCTCAAAATAGTGGACATGTTTTGTGTTATTGTTTTTGTAATACATGCCTAACTTTAATTTTTTGTGTTAATAGGTACCAAAAAGCGAACAAGGGCAAGTAAAAGGTACAAAAACAAACGAAGGTACAAGCGAAGGTACAAACGAACAAAGGCGAAAAGATGCAAAGCAAAAGAGGAGGAGGATTCTTGTTTGAAAACACAATGTGTTTTTTAACACTTTGATTTTTTTGATCAATACTACTTCACGAAAGGAGGGAAATGTTTTTTTTGAAAACACAATGTGTTCTTTAACACTTTAAGTGTTTAATCAACACTACACGAAATTGTTTTCCTTTTCATTTTAGAACATTAGTTTTCAATTGGGGCTAAAACGAACAATTTCATTTTCATTGCAAAGGGCTTAAAACGAACCTTAGAACAAACCTACTAGATTTTGTTTTGGTTTAAAATTGAACAAGGCAAACTTCACATTTGATTTTGGTGCTTAAAATGAAGTCATCATTGCTTTGAGGCTAAAACGAACAAGTGCTTGATTGTGTTATTTTGTCTTTTGAGTGCGTATCCTCTCCCCTTGCGCTTCGTGCGATCTAGGGTGCAAGAGAAACACTCAAAAATACATTTTATTGCTTTGAAACACTTCATTTTGGGCTTAAAAATTGAACAATCTTGTGCGAGTGTGAGTAGGGGCATTTTCGCGTACATTCTCGTTCTTTGTGCCATCAAAGAATCGATCGAGTTACGGATTGTGTCTTTGCTCGCTTTTGTTTATCTTAGAGGGCCTGCCTTGGGGAAAAGTACTCACCCAAGCGACGACTCAACCGGTAACACTCTAAAGCCAAGAGTATTTCCAGCCGGGATATAAATGAAAGTTTTGGTTAAGCGCCATAATCAGCGGTTGGCTCCGACAGATGGATCCGAAGGGGACTCTTGCCCGCGTTAGGTCAACTCCTCTGACGAGGAAAGTCCTTACTAGAACCTATGTGTTGAAGATTGCCAAAATCCTTAATCACGTTTTGTTGGTGCAGAGCAGTGGATTCTGAAGCGCCCCTAATTTTACGGCTTTTAGCATTAGAGATGGAAGAGAAAGCATGCCATGGGAGTTTCATGGGTGTTGATGCTTGTTGCCGGTATAAGTATGAGTGCCGTGGAGCCGGTGGTCAAGCATCTAACCATTCGCTAAAAATAAGAGTAGCTGGACTTGCCCAAGTGGGGACTCAACAAACATTGTCTATCACATCCATAGGGCTTGTAATTATTTTTTGTTTGAAAACACAGTGGGTATTCGAAAACATTTTGCAAACAAACACTTAAACATGATCATGCAAATTTCAAACCCCTTTTGATAGAGCAAATACCTTTTGACAAATTTAAGTGTTGTTGCCTTCCCTTGGGATTATGTCCTTAGAGGTTTCTTAGCACTTGAATTTATATAGTCATTTGCTCTAACTAGGGTTAACCTAGGAAATCCCTTTGCCTCAATTTCTTGGAACTCCCACACAATACTTTGTGGGAAGAAAAGGAATTTTGACATAGGACATCTTTAGTTTGAAACATAATCAAGAAAGTGTATTTGGTAAAAAGAAGTCATTAAAAGCAAAGATAAGCAATTGAGCCCCACACATGTCTTTTCAATGATTTCTCACAAGATCAAGATACAAAAACCCAAGAAAAGGAAACTTAGCCCAAAACAACATCAACAAAGACTCAAAAGGTTATATGATTTTAGAGAAAAGTTGTTGGCTAATTTCTATAGACATGCTTCAAGAGACAACCCCACTTTATATTCATTTTACTACACACAAAATCTAAGATTGTTTCAAGGGATTGGATACCTTGCTTAGGGCATAACACGTTCTTCAATACCTTGGTCTTGTTAAGCAAAAGTCTAAACTAGGGTCGTTCTAAGATCAAAACAAACATTCATCCATCAAAAACATCATCAACCATAAACATCTCACCAACATTTTGAGAAAATCTTGACACAACTATGCTAGGCTCCTTTGGTAGACATCAAAACCTTTCAAACTTGAGACTTTGAATTCTTCAAACATCAAACATCAAACTTGTTCAACTCAATTGTGTGTGAATGAATCCTTTTGCACATGCTTAGTTGAATTATCACTTTGTTCAAATTAATGGTGGATAGATGCATCCTTCTCCCATCACTAATTTGGATTATCTTTTGGTTAGCTTGTGAGTAGACACATCCTATTCTCACTTCTAAATCAAACTATCCTTTACGAGCATTAGTTATCTTTTTTAGATCATCATCCAAACATCTTGGGGATATCTCTTGCTCAAACATCAACATTCAAAAGATAGAATTCAAAGTCTAAACATCAAACAAACATCAATCAAAGCAAACCCAAAGTACCTAGCATCACATCAAGATTTTCAATACAAATTCAAAACCTCCATTCTCACCCATATATCATACACCTTTCATCTTCACATCTTTGATCTTTTACACATCCTAGTTTGCTCTTTTATGGTTCAAACAAGATCACAACACAAGAGGAACGTGGAGTTAAATCAAGAAACATCAACCACAAGTGATCTAAGCCAAAACATTCCAGAAATCCAAAACACACCACTTCCAGACCTCACTATCACTACACACGATCCACAAAAAGAGGTCTTGGTGGAAGACATCACACCAACAAAACTAAGTGAGGAAGAAGTTCTTGAGATGCTCAAACAACCAAAACTACAAAAGTTTCTTCGCGCAATGGCTAAAATAAATCCATCAATTCTCAACACTATTGAGGATGAGCTTCTTGTACCAAATGACCAAAACACCCTTCCATAATCAACCACTTCCATTACCACCATAGAACCTACTATCAATGAGGATGATACCCTCTTCAACACGCATCAAAATCCACTTTACAACCCACTTGGATTTATCGATACATCTGAGGTTCCTTACCATACCACCTCATCATTTTCCCTTGACACGCAAGTGTCTAGACCTTTGGTACAAGCAAGCTCATCCGAAATAGAGAGACCTTACGTATTTGTCTCTTCATTTGCACAAGAAAATTTTCCACCATTCAAATCATTCACACCTCCCACCACGTCAACACCATATTTTGGTTTAGGGATCCCCCCTTTACCTAAATTTCCACCTTTCCCTAACATAAATCGCCCCATCCAAATCAATTCATCCAACCAAGGGGGTACATCACATCTTTCGAACACACCATCCACATCAAACCAACACATGATAGCTAATCAAAATATGGTCTCTCAAATACCCACTATTTCGCTCATCTCTACCATTCCTACCACTTCACCTAGTCCCACCATTCCTCTCACTTCACCCATCCCAAATGCACCTATCACCACATTCACTCCAACCACTACATCCACTATACCTCAAACTTCCACTACCCCCATCACACCCCTTACATCGCAACCTCCCACCATCGCTCTAAGCACATCTCAAACTTCCAACACAATTCCGATCCCACCACCACCACCACTGCGACCAAGCCAAGTAAGCCATTACAATGCTTCATTCAAAGCATACCAACAATTGCTCCAACAATATGAAACAATTCGGCAAGCGCCTATAGCCACGCACGCTTCTCAAGCTTCACAACAAAATCAAGCTCAAACATCGCTGCAACAACAACAAGCACAACCGGCCTGGCCCAGAAGCTTTGTTTTAGCAACAACAGCGAGGCAGCACAAGCGGCTCCAAGCTGCTCAAACGCGCAGGCTGCTGAAGCCGCTGGGTACAAGCTGCTCAAGCTGCTCAAGCTGCACAAGCTGCACAAGCCGCACAAGCTGCTCAAGCTGCACAAGCTACAAAAGATGCCCAAGATGCCCAAGCACGAGTGCAAGCACAAGCGCAGTACTTTGCACAACAACAAGCAGCCCAACAACTCGCATATCAGAAAGCGTTAGAGCAATACCAAGAGCAACAAGAAGCAGCCCAACAAGCCCTAGCTGACCAACAACAAGCATTGTTGGACCAACAACATCAAGCACAACAACACGCTCTATTAGCGCAACAACAACAAGATCAACAACAAGCGTTGTTGAAAGCATACATGGCACAACAAGCAAACATTCCACCCATTCAAACACCCACTCCACCCCCCCAAAACACCTTCATTCCACCTCCTGATCCACAATTGGATGTCACCGCACAAATAAAATTTCTGTCACAACAAGTGCTTGACCTTCAATCAGGAAAGACACCAAAACCACAAAAAAACCTATGCCCTTATCCATTTGATAGGAGTATAGAAATGAAACCATTCCCAAAAGGGTTTGAGATCCCTAAATTTGACAAATATCGCGGAACGGGTAACCCGGAAGATCACATCAGGGAATTCCAAGTACATTGCATGGAGGTGGCTCACGATGAAACGTACTTGATGAGATTATTCCCAAGAAGCTTGGCTGGAAACGCTATTGATTGGTTTTCTCGACTTTCTGGAATCAAAAAATTCCAGGAAATCGTGGATGCCTTCATACATAATTATTCCTTCAACACTCCCATGGAGGTTAGCTTACAGGAATTATCATCTCTCAAACAAGGGAAAAATGTATCATTCGGTGCTTTCTTACAACGATGGCGATCCAAAGCTAATCAAAGCAAGTGGTCCATGCCTGAAGAACAACAAGTGGGAACTATCATTGCGAATCTTGATGGGCCCTTGGCCTTCCACCTCAAAATGCAAAACATCACCACTTACGACCAATTGATACCTAGGGCGCTCAATATCGAACAAGCCCTTGCCACGCAGGGAGAAACTTCATCATATCAAGAAGGCCGCTCATCATCCAATTATCATGACAAACCACGAACATGGGCAAAGAATCGTAATGTAACCAATGATGGTGTTGTTGACGCCAAAGTTGTCATTAGTGCCCCACGGAAGAACAATCCACCATCCCAACAACAACAACACCAAAATACCAATCAAAGCAATCGACAAGTCAATACTGTGGTCCAACCATCCCATAACCAAAACACAAACAACATTGATAATCAGGGAGGACCACAGCGAAACAAGTTCTTCCCCAAACGAAAATACACACTCCTTGGGGAACCTGCTGAAGCAATCATGAAAAGATTGGTAGATGAAAAATTGATAACGGTCCCTACACATAATAATTATCAAGAACCATCGGTCAAGCCACCATGGTATAATGAGAATTATCTTTGTGACTTCCACAAACTCAAGGGACACACGACAAACAACTGCATGAGGCTCAAAAATCTAATTCAAGACCTCATAGATGACAAAATCATAGATGTGGAAGCACCATCAGGAAACAAAGATCTCAAGAGTTACACGAATCCGATGCCGAATCATGGCAACAAAGGAAACAAAGATCAAGACAAAGGAAAAGGGGCTTATAAAAATGTCAACCACACATACGAGGGTGTTGTTGCTTGTTTAGACGAGTTTTGTGGAGTCATCACCATCAAAGGGGCCCAAGCCGATTGTGGAGTCACCACAAGAGGTGGAAAGGTTACCATTGCAGCACCATCCCAACCAAGCAGAAATTCCACATCGAATCCAAGGTCTAACCCTAGTGGCTATAATGTCTTGGATCAATTGAAAAGAACCCCTGCACATATCTCCATCATGGAGTTACTCAAAATCTCATCTGCACACAAAAAGATTCTAGAAGAAGCTTTGGCGTCATCTACTGTCCCCGCAGATCTAGATGCAGAACAATTCCAAGCTATGGTCGTAAATATCACCACACATAACATTCTTACATTTTCTGAACAAGACTTCCCCACACAACCATCTCACAACCGTGCACTTCATCTGGAGGTGTACGTAAATAAAAAGAAAGTCAAGAGAGTCTTGGTGGATGGAGGTGCAGGCTTAAATATTTGCTCCTTAAAGCTTCTAAAGAATTTGAACATTTCAGAGGATTCAATTGACAAAGGAAAAGGCATCACAATAAGAGCATACGATGACCAGGAAAGGGTATCCCAAGGCACCATTCAGCTTCCTGTCCAGGTTGGACCCGCCATCATGCAAACCAACTGTCAGGTCTTGGACCTCGATTTACCATACAACATTCTCCTAGGGCGACCATGGATACATGCAATGCAAGCTGTAGCTTCAACCTTTCATCAATGTGTGAAATTCACACATGAAGGTCAAGAGGTTACTATCCATGGAGATCCTGAGCCATTTGCCTACTGCAAAAATCTAGAGGCAAAATACTACAAGATCCCGCAAGTACCCAAGAATGATGAAGGCCCATCAACACCTTACGTGGATCCCGCCACTCTCACTTCTGCGACAGAGACACCCTCCACCCCCGCCATCCCCACCTTTTCTGATATCAAAGTCATAATACAAGATGATGGTTGTGGAAACTATTCAATGCCTAAGAATGCTTTTGTAGTAGGAGAGCTACCACAATCTCCTAGATCAAGAGGACGACCACAATCACAAGAAGCTTCAACATCTCAAGGCTCCTATGAACGAAACCCTACCTTCACAAGTGTTGGAGATCTTGGTCAGGAAACATTAGAGGGGGACCTATCTCATCTCCTTTATCGAGATGATATACCGGCAGTTGAATTGCCTATGGATGAACGAAACAAAGGTATGAAGCTGATGCTCTTGATGGGCTATAACCGGAACCAAGGGTTAGGCCAAGATAATAACGGGCGTGTAATACCCATTATACCTGAGAAGCAAATAAAAAATCTTGGCATTGGTCATCCTACTCCTAAGGTAACTGTACTTGGTCGAGGTGCCCAGGATAGATGGAACCGAACGCCTCCTCAGGAATCTGTAGCTACTCCAAAATCCTCCATGACTTTAGGAATGCCCACTGATTTAACTGAGTCACCAGAAATAGGATTACCTTTGTTGTTTGAGGATACTAATGACCTTATGATTAGCACCTTGTCTTATGAGTCTGAAAACCAAAGCAATGAAATCCGATTAGTCTATCCCCAACTGATTGATTACGCCCAACGAGGACCACCAATTCTTGACATGTTTGAAAACGATAAGGCGCTCTCGGAATTCATGGGACTTAGGGATGACATTCCATGTGGGGATCATAAGGCAGGTTTTATCATAGAGCTGGATACACATGCATACTATGGAGAAACGATTGAATCCCTCAGTCGCAAAAATAAAAAATTGAGAATAATCTCCAAGTCTTTGAGTGAAAACCACCTTGTGGCACTCTCCGACTCTAAAAAAGTAAAAAGAAAGGATGCATCCAATGGTGAAAACCCCTCTGAGGCGCCTGAGGATGGGGGATTCAATCTTCCTCTTACAGCTATACACCAAGAAAAGTCAGCTATGCTAGCAGAAAAGTGCAACCCCATCAATCTGGGAACACAAGAAACTCCTCATATTACATTCTACGCTGAGTCATTATTATGCAAAGAACAAGAGGAGTTGGCTACCTTCTTAAAGGAAAGGAAGATAAATTTTGCGTGGACCTATGCTGATATGCCAGGATTGGATCCAGAGGTAGTGGTTCATCACTTGGCAGTCTATCCTAAAGCTAAACCTGTGAGACAGAAGCTTCGCAAAATGCATCCTCAAATTGCTTTGTTAGTCAAAATGGAGCTCAAAAAGCTATTAGATGTGGGATTCATTCGACCAATTGATTATCCAGAATGGGTATCGAACTTGGTACCCGTATCAAAGCCTGACGGAGCCATAAGAATCTGTACGGACTTTAGGGACTTGAACAAGGCTTGCCCAAAAGATGATTTTCCGTTGCCTAACATTGATATGATAGTAGACATGACAGCAGGGCATGAGATGCTATCACTTATGGATGGATTTTCAGGATACAACCAGATTATGATAGCAAAAGAAGATCAACACAAGGCGGCTTTCACTTGCCCATGGGGAACATACTGCTGGAACGTAATGCCATTCGGCTTAAAGAACGCTGGGGCCACATACCAAAGGGCCATGACACTAATATTCCATGACATGATCCACAAAACAGTTGAGGACTATGTTGATGACATCCTGAGAAAATCCAAAAAGAAGGAGGATCATATATCGGTCTTGAGTGCTATCTTTGACAGACTAGAAGAATACAAGGTTCGTTTGAATCCCAAGAAGTGTGTCTTTGGCGTACGATCAGGAAAGTTGTTGGGTTACATAGTGTCAATGAGAGGCATTGAGATTGATCCGGCAAAGGTGAAAGCAATACTTGAAATGGAAGCTCCTAGGACATTGAAACAACTGAGAGGTCGCCAAGGCAGGCTTCAGTCAATTCGCAGGTTCATAGCACAATTAGCAGACAAACAAATCCCTTACTCTCACCTACTCCACAAGGGGGTAACGTACAAATGGGATGACAAATGTGAACAAGCCTTCAACAAAATCAAGGAATATCTGTTAACACCTCCAGTACTAAGGCCTCCAATTCACAACAAACCATTGATCCTTTATATCTCAGCAACTGCAGCAGCCCTTGGTGCTCTCCTAGCACAACATGATGAAAATGGAATAGAAAGAGCCATCTACTACATCAGCCGTACAATGGTGGGCCATGAGTTAAACTATACATTCATTGAAAAAGCTTGCCTAGCAGTGGTGTTTGCATCCCAAAAATTCAGCCACTACATGTTGGCACACAAGATCAAACTCATAGCTAAAATTGATCCCTTAAAGTATCTTCTTTCCAAGGCAATGCTTACGGGAAGAATGGCTAAGTGGGTAATGATATTATCAGAATATGACATTGAGTATGTGGAGCGCAAGGCAATCAAGGGACAGGTCATTGCAGACCAACTGGCAGATGCACCTATCTATGCGGAGAGCCCACTTGTTTCAGAATTTCCAGATGAATCCATTTTCAACATTGCCATAGCTACTCATTGGAAACTATACTTTGATGGCTCCTACACACAACATGGGTCCGGAGCTGGTATCTTCTTCATCACTCCACAAGGGGATTGTATACCAAGATCATACAAACTAGCATTCCCTTGTACCAACAACATTGCAAAATACGAGGCTTTAACTATAGGTCTCAAGATAGCAGTACAGTGGAACATTATGGCATTAAAGGTATATGGAGATTCACAGCTTATCATAAATCAAGTGAACAATGAGTACCAAACAAAGGATGATAAGCTAACTCCATACAAAAGGCTGGTGGAAAACCTCAAGGAATATTTTGTTGACATCACATTTGAGCAAGTACCAAGAACCAACAACAGAGTAGCAGACGCAATGGCAACTATTGGATCACTCTTAGAGATCCCTCAAAATGTTCTGAAATATGACTTCTTGGTAGAGCAGCTTCTCGTACCAGCATTCAAGGTACCAGAGTCAGAATTTGTGTGCGAAATCGTTGGTCCAAATGATCAGTGGTACCAAGACATTTACACATACCTTAGGATAGGTATCATTCCCGCCGATTTGCGTTCAAGACTTAGACGAACCTTTATCAAGAAAGCATCTCGTTTTGTCATTTTAGGAGAAACCCTTTATCGCAGAAGCATAGAAGGAACCTTACTAAGATGTCTTAACCCTGAGGAGGCTTCGGCTGCCCTAAATGAGGTGCACAACGGCATCTGTGGTTCTCATTCGAGTGGCATGACCTTGTCTAAGAAATTGCTGAGGAGTGGGTATTACTGGCCTACCATGGACAGAGAGGCACATGAATATGTCAAGAAGTGTCTACAGTGTCAGCAACACGGGGACCTCATCCATGCTCTAGCTCAAGAGCTTCATCCAATCATCACACCATGGCCCTTTTCACAGTGGGGACTCGATCTCATTGGGAAAATCACACCCACCTCATCCAATGGTCACAAATTCATTATAACTGCAACTGAGTACTTCGCAGTGGTTGAAGTATGCCTGTGACTACGCGGGAAGCCCGGATCTCAAGTTCATCACGAACTATCTCATATGCCGCTATGGTGTTCCCAGGGCCTATTATCTCGGATAATGGGACCACCATTCAAAATCGGGGAAGTCATTTCATGATAAATTCAAAATCAACGTAACCCCATACTATCCCCAAGGCAGTAGCCAAGCCCGAAGCTACCGATGAAACCATCCTCAAAATCCTTAAGAAAGCGATCAATGGCCGCGGGCCGTGGCGGCATTTCTGTGTAATCCTGCCCTTTGGGCTTACCGAACCAGCATCCGCACACCCACTGGTGCCACACCATTTTCCTTGGTCCACGGATCAGAGGCCATCTTGCCCATTGAGATCGAGTTACCATCCCTCAGAGTATCATTGCAAAACCTCATCACGGACGAAGAGTATCGAGTTTCAAGATTGAACGAGCTGGAACTGTTGGACGAGCGACGTTTGGATGCTTTAAACCATCTGCAAGTGTATCAGAATAGACTGAGAAGGAGCTACAACAAGAAAATCAGAAGTAGAACTTTCCAAGTTGGAGAATTAGTCTTAAAAGAAAATCAGAAGAATGTCCCAAATCCCAGCAGCAAAGGAAAGTTCAAACCCAATTGGTTGGGGCCTTTCATTGTCACAGCAAGCTATAAATCAGGGGCATATCAGCTATCAACACCCGAAGGGGAACCTCTGCAGGAGCCCATGAACTCCCATCTCAAAAGTTTTTATGCCTAATTCTTTTCCAAGGTATAGAGACAAAGTCAAAAATCAAGGAAAAGAATGCGAAAAATGGTTCTCGGCTTTGTAAATGAGAGCGTCTTGGTAACAACAAAAAATCAAAAACAAAATCCAAAATCAGAAAAAGGATCAGAAATAGTAAAGAAAAAAAATGAATCCTCTAGTGAAAACCACTTCGGTGGCACTTTGGGCAAATACCTTGGTGAAAACCTGGCAAACAGGCGCCTTGCGTAAATAAGCACTTTCCATCCACCAGGATCTTTATGGCTTGATCTACATTATCCCTCCATTTCGCTTCCATCGTCCATCACATCCATATCTCCATCCATCACTCATCCGCTCACATCCGCACCATAGCTTGGTCCTGTGCTCGTATCATGATCCCTCCTAGTACTACTCGGCCCATTCTCAAGGTCGGTTTATCCCTTGCCTTTATCAGATGATCTATAAGCCTCCTGTGGGGGCACATTCCTCATCGGATCCAGTTAAGTGTATGATCTTAAGGTCCTCAAAGATGGGAAAATCCAAAAAACATGAAAATCGAGAAAATCCAAAAACATCGGAAAATCGAGAAAATCCAAAACATGTCGAGGAAAAATCCAAAACATCCGGAGAAAATCGAGAAAATCAAAAACATCCAAAACTATATCAAAATCCAAAAACAGGGTCGTCTTGTCGAACTACGTCGTCTCTGAGCGTGAACGTAGGCAAGGTTGATCTTTGATCATCCCTCGAGACATTTAGGTCAGTCCTATAGGAGTCCGTCATAATAAACTGGCATTTCATCATGTATATCTTCATCGCATGCGTCGATCAAGTTGTCGGTCGAACTCATTGGTCTCTGGCATTAGCCTCGCGTAGGCAAGGGGCTAATCTATCGATAAGCCCCGAGGCCCCTAGGATAGGTCTTTAGAGTTAGTCTCTTGGTCAAAATCTCGTAAAATCCCAAAAACATTGAAAAAATCGAAAATCAAAACATTTGTAAAACCTCAAATTTTTTTTACCAAAAATAGCCTCAAAACATTGCAAAATTCCAAAAACATCCAAATATTTGAAAAAATCCATCCACCTCATCTCGCTTACACTCGCAATAATCAATCATCCATAATAAATCGTCATCACCCTCAACCTTTGGTAAAACAGTCAGAAACAAGTCTAGCAGTCAAAGGTGAAAACCTAAACTGTCAAAATCTCAAGTATAGGTCAGTTGGCAAGCAAGTTGGTCAACTCTTTTCTTATCAATGGCATATAAATCATAAATCAATTTCATCATTGTTTGATAAAAGCTTGTCCTAGGATCCGTTCTGACAAGGGGCACTTTTATCAAACCAACCACTTTGGAGTAAACAAAGCGGCGTGTCATTAAACATGTCTAGGATCCGTTCGACAATGGACATTATCTTTTGTAATGAGTTTGGCTCCCATCTTTAAGAAACATCCCTCTGGTGAAGGTATGAAGAACGTGGCTTGTTGTGTACTTGATCTTTTCTTTTGGTTATCTTATTGCACTCATTCAAGGACCTCGATGATATCGAGCGAGAAGGATTTAGAAGAGGAATGGAGCGATCATTATTATTTGTCTACTATGCTTGTTGGGCGTTCTTAAAAATAGCGAATACTTGCTTTGTTAGATATGTATGGAGGAGGTTTGGATAGCTTGTTATTTATTGCATTGATTGGTTATACCTTTCCGTGTTTGGTCGGGATGTTACTGAGACTTCTAAAGTGCATCCTAACCAAGGTTTCCATTATGTCAAGTGTGAACAAGAATACTCCTATCTACTTGTTGAGTCAAAATCCATCACACTAAGTACAACGCCATCCTGGTCCTTTATACCTTGATGCATCGTACTTAGGCGTGTTATCAAAAATAAAGTAAGTGACCCTTTGAAAATCCCAATCCTTGATAAGCAAATCATCCATCTATCATCATCATTTATCATCATTATCTTTTATTATCATCGTCATCTCTAATAAAGTCTCGACCAATCATGGACTTGTTGGATCCTCTTGTCATCATCTCATTCCCGCACTAACATCATGCATCCGTCATGCGTCCATCATGCATCCATCCTGCATCTACAAATCGTCAGCATACCACATATCATCCATATCATACATCATAGGAAACATCAATCATCTCACATGCATATCATCATTATAATATAGATCTGTTAGTCTAAGCATCTCATAAATCATCCGTTGCATAATCACAACATATCACATCATCAATCTCATCCATCTCATATCATATCATCATTTAATTTGTTTAGAATAATATAGATTTGTTATTCTAAGCATCTTGAAATCATCTTTGCATCGTCATCCATAACCACCCATTTTGAACCTCTTTGTGAGATCGACCCTCCATCCGAATCTCTTTTTAAGCTCGATCTCGAGGGGGCAATGTACCAGTGTACTTCTTTCGGCTGGGGCATCTGAAAAATCATGAAATTTTTTAATTTCGATTGCGGCAAGTTTATTCTTTGAACCAACGCAACAAGTACATTGCTTCAAAGAGGGGCAAAATGTAGACATGCAAAATTCACATTATGCATTCGATCAGATTCGGTCAAATTAGCTCTTACACTAGGCAAATTCATCACTTTCATCCATTCATTAAATAAGTTCATTTATCAAATAAATCTTAGCATTCAACCTTCATCTTGCATCATCCACTTAATTAAATAAATCAAAAAGCCATTTAAATCAAATCTTAGATCATTTTCCAAAGTCCAAAAAGTCAAATCAATTAATCAGCATTAAATCAGCATAATCATCATTAAATTAATCTAATCCTAATCTAAGGCTAATCCCATCCCACTTGCACAATAAATCAATTTTATTGATTTATTAAAACAATCATTTTCCCTCAACCATGACAAGTCAAACAGGGCATTTATTGCTCTTCTTTCTTGTCCCCCTCTCAAAATTTATTGCAAATTTGAATTCAAAAGTTCCCCCTCTTGGGCACTCTTCCCAAATCTTGCACACACATCCATCAATCACATGGTGACAAGTGTCCTCAATTCATTGGCTTGTTTTTGATCCCACATTGGTCCCTCTTCAACATTTGGCATTTTGAAAATCTTTAAATAGGTGCATCATCCTCAAGCAAATCCTTCACAATCTTCACAATTTCATGCAAGGTTACTCTCTTCACTTGAGATTTAATCTTGTTCATCATCACTCCACCATCTCCATTTGCATTTGCACAATTTGAGCTTTGATCAAGGATTGGGAAAGGGTCACTAGCACAAGTGACACCAATCCAACTATGGCATAGGTAGTTTGTTGAATGTTTTCATTATGCATTTGGTTTTCTTTTATCTTTTGTGGCATTTTGGAACATTTGCAATGTATTTCATAGGGGTATTCTTGAAGGATTTGTTGATACTAACCCTTGTTTGAGCATAGTGTTTGCAGATTTTTAAAGGATACTACAGTAATATATATTTTTCATCATATCAATAGAATCTTTAATCAAGCATTCCATAGTTGCAACACTTTCTAGGTGGTTGATTATCTTTCCTGGCTCAAAGTTCCTCCATCGAAGTCTGCAGCTTCAAGGACTGTGCATCCATAATCTCAACATAGTGAACTTCTTAGGATCATACACTTCCTCAATGGTTGAGACTTTATCACTGTAACTCTCTGGTAAGGTCATTAGAATCTTCTCCACTACATCTTCATCTATTAGAGTACCACCTTGATTTTTAACTTCATTTATTGCAATATCAACCCTCTAAAAATAGATTTCAATATCTTCTCCTTCTTTCATTTTCAAATTCTCATATCTGCGCTTAGTTGTTAGCTTCTTTGTCAATTTGACTTTGTCATTTCCTTCATAGATATCTTTCAAATTTTCCCAAACTTCATAAGCAATGCCCAATGAAATAAATTTTGTCAACTTAGGCTTAGATAAAGCACTATAGATTGCATACCTTGCTTTTTCATTTTCGTCATAGGAAAAAATCTCATCTATAGAGGAAGGACCACTTGTCACCTGCGACATATTTTGTCTCAACATCTTTCCAAGTCTTATAACCAAGAGAGATCAAGTAACCTCTCATCTACACTTTCCAGAAACTGTAATTAGATCCATCAAACACAGGGATTGTCAATTTGTGCACGATCAGATCTACCTAGAGCGGTTAAGCTCTTCTCCGAGGAACCAAAGCTCTGATACCAATTTTTGAAATGCACAAGACAACTGAGAGGAGGGGGTGAATTAGTTGTCACCAATAAAATTCACAAATCTAAAACAATTATTAACTTCACATCCACTTTAATATGTTATTAAGTATGAGCATGAAGTGAAAATAACAGAAAGCAATATCAACACAAGTAACACTAGATTTACATGGAAAACCCAATAAGGTAAAAACCACGATGAGGATTAACTTACAATGTAGAGTAATTGCAAAACTGATTACAAGAGAGTCATTGCCAAAGGGCTCACTTCCCAAGATAAGACTCACATTCCAACATGGAGGCTCACTGCCTAAAAATACAAAAAGATAGAAATAAGAATGTTACACAAAGAACACTTTCTCAATGCAACAGAAGATCCATCACAATAGCTTCCACACATTCACAACCTTGATCAAAGAATTGTAGACACCATCAACTCACTGCTTTCAGGAGTCTAACACATTGAAGTAATGCTTCCTCAACTCACTTTTTCACAACTATCTCTTTCCAAACTTGTGGAATATTCAATCCTTAACATCTTGACTTGTATTTATACCATCTTCAACCTTA
>VDFB02213757.1:0-24603 GCA_007258455.2 Sequoia sempervirens
GAATGAGGTAATTCCAATAATTAAGGTTACAAATTACACCTTCCACCTCAATACAAAGAGGGGTAATAAATTACATTAATAACTAAAAGAATAAAGCATGAAGGTACAAGATCCCATGAGCTCTCCAACTAGAAACCTCGTCCACATGAACAAGAAGATGACCCAATGGATTAAGGTACACGTTCCACCCAACCATGTGATACTTGAAGGCTCACCCCCCATGCTAAGAGATAGTAACAAGGAATTCCTATACAAGACCATCCACCCCTAGACACAGGTAGTCTCACACTAACACAACCAATCACATTAACCATACAACCAGAAGGATAACACAAGTACAACTCCAACATCACTGACATTGGTCTCATTGCTTCCAAAAATAAAACAGATCAAGTATGATAAGAAGACCAAATACATAAAACCAAATACCAACTGTTGTCGTAGAAAGAGTTTCATCACACAGTTCATCATGGGATATCCTCTGGTAATCTTCCTAGGTTTCGACCACCACTATGAGTTGTCTTGGTGGCCTCTACCAAATCCTGGCACCCATACTCACTCATGCGAAATCAAATACCTCTCGTAAGGACAAGATAGATGACCTTGCCATTCCAGGCCTTCACGTCTCATCCCAAGTCTATACAAGCCCTTGCGTCCATGAGTGAGGCTCAATTATCTTAATTAATGTGAAAAACTACCTAGCTTCTAAGTATATTATTTTAGTTATCACTTGATTAAACCACCTCTGAAGGTTTCCCAGTTTACCTCTTTGGGCTCTGGCTCGTAACAGAAGCCACTCTTCTACTTGACAACATACCAAACAAAACCAATCACCAAGGGAATCCCAAGTGCAAACCAACAAGATAAAACCACTCCAACTCTAGGAGGAACATAAAATGAAAATCCACTCCAACACAAAAGGCAACAAAAGTCAAAACTCTCTCCAAACACGAGAGGCAACAAAGGTAAAAACCATCTCTAAACACTGCAGGCAACAAAAGACATACTCCACTCCTTCCAAAGGAGGCACAAACCACATAAACTACTCCTAATACAAAGGAGGCACAAACCATCCTCGTTTGTGAAAACTGGGTAAAACAACAGGATACAACCAAATGCTCTACCCAAGGCAATACAATGGTTGACTAACATAATACAACAACCCCAAAAATTAAACCCCTTCTGGAAGTCTTAACAACCCTTCAAATCATTTTCCCCAAAGGGAAAACAAAAGAAGTGCACATACAAGAAGGGAAATCGAACAAGAATTTAAATCTATATTTGGATTTCCTAAATCCACTTCCTTCATTAACCTTCAGTAGATTATTGCCACAATAAAACTAATTACATTCGGTCTCTTTCAGAAAAGGATGAAATTTAACCAAACATTTAATTCCCTAATTGATTTTAAATAATAACACAATAATCATAAAATTGCTCTAAGCAAGGTTGATACATAATTCAACTCTAGATGGATGACAACATTCAGGTATTAAAAGATGTCGCATAACGTGATTACATAGAGTTTATCTCTTCACTACACATAATGATTAAAATCAATTGTGTTACAGTAAAATCATTATAAAATCAATATTTGGACATATACATCTCTATTAATTAAATATTCATTAAATTAAGAACACTGTATCTATACAAATTTAAAATTCATTTCTCACGTTTAAATATTATCTATTTAACCATATGCACATTTTCCAACTTCCTTAATTAAACAAAGGATCAAAATCCATTTTCTAAAACACCACTTTCTTACAAAATCAATATTTGCATCATTAAATAAAATAACCCTCTTAAAATCAATATATTTAAATATAAATATATATTAAACATATATACAATTATATACTCAGCGTACATACAATTATATGTATATATGTTTAAATATATATAAATATTATTTAAATATATTTTTATAAAAAAACCATTTAAATTTCCACTCATTTAAATCAAATTCCATTTTGCTAATTAAATACACAAGAAAAATACCCATATATATATTGTATATATTAAAATAATATATAAAATATATATATAATATAGATACACATATATTTTAAATTTATAAAAGTATATATATATATATTTATATAATATATATTACATATATATGTTATATAATATATATTATATATATATTATAAAATGTATATATGTATAAACATATAATATATTATATATATATATAATTTATAAATAAAAAAACTTTTAAAGGAATGAAGAGCCCAGCATAAAGGGAGGAGCCCTCTTGTGGGGCTGATGTAGCCTTCGAGGGGGCAGTACAGTAATGGCTGACCACAGAGTTGCACAATGAGGCGTGCTGCCTCCACAGTAGCCTCCCTATGGGAAGGTGTGAGAATGACCCCTCCACATAATAAAAGAGTAAAATTTTATTTATTTAGAGGCAAAATGCCCCTATGTCTGGTAATCTTCCAGAACAAGAACTTTCACAAAAAATTTCCCCAGAAAACAATTTAATATTTCATATACCAAAATATATTTGCATTTCCATATATATATATATATGTATATATCAATAGAATATATATATATATACATAAAAATTCTCATTTTATAGCCAAACTATGCAATTGCACAACAAAATTTTGCAACAAAAAATAAATTTGACAACACCAAATCTGGTTTTAAGTTTTCAGTTTGAAAATAATTTTTCTTTTGGTTTTCTTTCAATTTTTCCATTGTGTGATTCTTGTTTTTATTTATTTCCCCTAATTTCAATAGAAGTTTGCAAGTTTTGAAACAAATTTACATGGGTTTTCATTGAAACTCAAACAACATTTTAAAAAATTTTCCAACAGCATAATGAAATTTGAAACTCTTTCAAAATGAAAAAAAAATCAAAATCAAAAGAAGAACCTGGTTTTTCCTCCAAAGCTTGAAGGATTCAAATGGTGCTTCCAAATGTTTCTCTAGCCCACCCAAGAAATTTCAACCTTCTTCTTCAAATCCAAGCAAAGCCACAACAAAACTCTCCACCAAATTGAAAATTGAAAAATATATGAAATTGAATTTTCTCAAATAGAGTTTTCCCCAAATTTAGTCAAACCCCTAAAATATCCCATCCACCAAATTTATTGCAATTTTGGGGATATTTCCATTTCTTTTAAAATTTAAACCAAATTTACTTTCTAATTGAAATTTCATGCATTTCACAATTTCTTTTTAACAAAAAGAATTTAAATTTTTGTAAAGAATTTATTTTATCTATAATTTCCAAAAAGTGCAATTTAAAAATATTTTCATTTTTATTTTAATTTAACTCTAAATATCCAAACATGATTTCCATTTTTATTTTAATTTAATCTTAATATCCAATAATACCAAAACAACTAACTTTATTTAATTTATCACCATTAGCCTAATTAATCAATAAACTAAATCTAATTTTATTAAAATTAAATCCCACATTAATCAATAAAATAAATGCCTTCAACATAGCAACTAGATATATATTTAATCCCACATCATTTTAACTACGGGTCATCCCACAATAATGGGTTACACTTTTTGGCCAAACTTGACACTGAAATCAACATTTTCAAAAAAAACTTCACTTTCTGACACCTATAGTAGGTAAACTATTAGAGATTTGAAAATGATGTAAACTAATGATTTGTGAGATTTTTTCAGTAGATTTTAAATATATATATATTTTTTAAATTGGAATTAAATTGTTTTTTTTTGTGTCTCCCATGATAACTAGTTTTAATAGTAAACAACATTTTTAAAAAGTGGTGTGTACTTCGGCAAGCATAACTATTTTTCTACAAAGGATAAAACTATAATTCTTTTGAATTTAGGTTGGTAACACAAGTATCTAGGGCTTTCATTTTGTTTCATAGCATTTTGTTCAATAATTTTCTTTTAATTAATTTTTGAAGTCAAAACGTTTATAATTTAGACATAGGTGCACTTCGGCAAGCATAACTTTTTTGATATGTATTGAAATTTAATTTTTCTTTTTTTGTTAGAACGGGGACATCAATACCTAGTGGATATATATTTTTCAATTTTTTTCCTCGAATTTACTATTTTTCCACAATGATTTTTCATCGAACTTGACATTCGGTGAAAAAACTATGTACAATAAAACTAAAAAATAAAATATAAAATAAAATAAAAATATATTAAATTTATAGTTGCTGGAAAGCACGTTTTGATCACTACAATCATCCAATTTGGTTTATCAAGTTGACTCCATTTGCACCTCCTTCCCAAGCTTGGATAGTAAAAAAAATGCATAAATTTGAGGGGAAGGTAAAAAAAGGGGGTTCATTAGAACCCCCTTCTAGTGAAAGAGGTTGAATAGACCTTCATTAGAAGGGGAGTTCATTCAAACCCCTTATATGGTGCCAAGGGTTCATTAGAAGGGTGGAGGGGTTCATTCGAAGGGGGGTGGTTCATTTTAACCCCCTTCATTAGAAGGAGTAAACCATTTTAAATTTTTTGATGGGCATTTCTATTTTATTCTTTGTTTGAAAAATTGCGGCACTATTGTGGGTTTAGCCACCATACGTTAATAGCTATAATATGAAATTAAATAAATAACCAAGGAGGAATGGACCATTTTAAAATAACTAAACCCAACAACAACTCGACAACACACTATGAATAGGGTGATGACTTGGCATGGAAAACCTAGCTACTATCTCCCAATCGATTACCTTTGGTCAATGGACACGCTCAAACCTGTGAAATCAGGTGGAGTCGATGTTCTATACCTATCAACCTGCGAACAAAGAGTATATCGAACATGCATATATATATAACATAATAAACACACCGTGAAGAGGAGATCACAAAATCGTAGGGCACTCACAAGCAAGTGATGTGATCTCGTCCCCTTCACCAATACACTCATCATAGACTGACAGTTCCATCATAAACAAATGTCTCATGCAATAACGTGTTACAATAACTAATCATCATTACACCAAATTAAAACATGTCAAATAAAGCATTAGATAAGATACATCACATCACACAAATAGACTATCGCTCTATAAACAACAATAAAATAACACACACATGATAAAGTATCTCGAGAACCAAAAAGCACATCCAAGCAAACAAGGACATACTGTCCAGCCAAAAAGAAAAATAGAGGGGTATTACAAAATGTATCAATAGACACGGTGTCACCCTAAGTGGAGTTTGTGGGAACACAGACTATTGGATATTCATCATAAATTAAGATCACATGTTTGGTTACAATCTGCCATCACTCTAATCAAAATCTCATCTTGATAATGGTTGCATGAAGAGGTGCTATTCTTAAAATGGTTGGTCACTAGTTTGGAGAAATCAAAGGTGTCAAATTAACATGGCATTCATTAGACCGCGTGCCATAAACATTCTACACATATTATAGTATGTTGTCAATGATATGAATGAGAAGAAAAAAGCAAAGTTTGTATATCTATCCTCAATTCACATGCAGCCCCTCTAAACACATAGAGAATTTCTCATAGGGAGAACTTTTATAAACTTCAAAGCTAAGACAATTAGCAGATGTAAAACTGAATCACATAACATTTTCTAGTGTCCTCACTGCCTGCGCCCAAAATGGGAGGTTTGAAATGGGGTATGGACATCCATCAAGCATATAGATAGAGGTTCGATTGATATGGAGAGCTTTGCCAGTGCAGGAGAACACTGGAGGCTGCATGGAATCTAGCCACAGTTTGGAATGTGTAAGTTCTTATTCAATACTAACTGCCCAAATTACTACCTCCCTCTGCACATCCATTACAAAAATAAATCAACGCGAGATTTTTAGAAATCCTCACCACTTTATTGTGTTGAAAATTGTTTGATGCAATCACCAAATCTTCAGCCCACTGTTGTAGCTGGAAAAAAATGGTTGTTTGATAATGAGCTCTTCTCCGTTCACAGAGTAACGTGTTTTTGCAAGAGATATCAAAAAATGGATGTAGATTTCTTAAATGGATTCCTTCAAACTCAAGTCAAGGAGAATGCTTATATTGTTGAATTCTTAGTGATTGCTATAAGTAACACCTTTCCAATTAGATTCACATGAGATACAGAAAAATACCCATCCTTTATGAGTTCAAACCCCAAGCTAATTTTCAATCGACAAAAACTAGTAAAACAATCATGGAGGCTATACTGAAACCAATTGGTTTCTAAGAATGTACAAAAGTCATTTCATTCTAAACCGCTTTGTAGAATATTGTTTCATTTTGTTTTTGGGTGTATGCACTAGTCAGTGACTAAAAAACAATGGCTGATATTTGATGAGACAAAGAAACTTTAGCACAATAAGTACAAAATAGCGAAAGGTCTGTCAATGATGAGTAGGTGCCAGACAAATTTGATATTGATTTTTTCTTTTGACAAAACATTTGTACCAAATCTTCCAGCATATTATCATTTAAGAACATGATCATAGAATATAATAGAGAATTATTGCAAGAGTGTGCAACCACCGAAAAGAATACAAACCTTCACATAAAATGTCACATGACAGTAAAAAAGATTAAAAGATATATTTTGATAAATCTGCACAAGATATAAACATTTAAAATAGTGCTTTGATTTTGCGTTAGTTGCTTGAGCACCAAAATGAAGAGGGTATACTAGGAACATTATGTTTGATATGACGCCTTAAGCACAAATGCCAATTCAATGCACCCCATAAAATATATCAAACTTATTTTTTTTTAATTCAACAAAAAGTTCCTGAGATTGCTATATTTAAACAGGCAAGGCTAATCTCTTATTGACATTCAAATGTGCTTTGCAAAGAGATTGATCAGTTTTACCATGTATGAGGAGATTCAAACATCAATTAGTACTAAACTACAAACAATATCAATGCTTTTGAATACTACCAAAGTATTATTTGAAATGGATGCAATAAAAGATCCACTGATTTAAGAAAGAATGGCAGGCATGTTCTCGTGCACAATAGTAATCATTAGAGATCTAGAATCGAAGTGTAAGGGCCTACCCCTATGATACACTTAGTATTTAGACTATTTTGAGTTGTGGTTATTGATTATGCTTAGAGATACTTTTGATGACATGATACTTAGACATTTGAGTTCTTATGATAATTTGATTATGGTATGTAGACATTCGAGTTCTTATGATGATTTGATTATGATGCTACATGCTTTGTTAGATGACTATGATGGTTGACCTAAATTATGCTAGTTACTATGGTTGCTCAATTTGAATTTTGAAATGATGAACAAATGAAATATGTGTTGTGAATAAACCTTGTTATAATTTGATGAAATTGAAAATTAAGGAAAAAGATCTAGATATGATAGGTGATTAGTGATTTTTTTTTCAGTTATGATATGAGATATATATGCTATGTGAAATTGTGAAACTTGTGTTTATGAAATGGTGTTTCAATTGTTTTGATATATGAATTATTTGGATGGAAACTTGCATATATGAAGTGGTGATTCAATTGTTTTGATACATGATTTATTAGATGGATTAACCTGTGCATCGAGTGTGCAAGTACACTTTCCATGGCCAATGGAATTAGAGGTAACCTTTGGGAACCCTGAGTGAATTTACTAGTGAAGCCAAGCTATAGTCCATATGGAGGGACTATAGTTCCATTATGTAATGTATTTTTTTTTGTGATGTTATTTATGCATGTTTGTAAATTAGTTTTAATTTCCATGTCAATCCATTTAAGTGGTGAGTTGTCCACCCAAGTGGACAAACTCGAATTTGATCTTTAGGGCACTTTTTGGGGGTTGAAAAGTTGAGTTTTTAAAGTGTTTTTATTGATTTAAGGTCCCTAGGTCAAGTACCTATGGGTTAGGTACCTTTTCAGCCTATAATTTTGAGTTAGTTTCATGATTGGGCACCATTTTTGAGGCCTTAAAGAAGTTTGGCGAAAATAAGGTTTTGAGAAGTGGGATGGGGACTAGTCCCTTTCCACTCCCACTTCTCTATGTTGTCTTGGAAGTCCCCCAAGTTCTCACACATGTGAGAGAACACATGGGTGAATGTGCTTGGGAGGGTGAATGAGTGAGTGACAAGTGTCACTTCCCCATTCAAGGGAATTCAAACTTGAAATTCTATAAGAAAAACTAAGAACAAGGGTTTTGGGGGTTCTCTTTTGGATTCTTTGTTTTTGGAGTTGGGATTTTTTTTTGGGAGCTCTTGGATTTGGTTGAGAGATTGGAGAGAAAGCTTGGAGGGAGAGGAGTTGGGCACATTCTCTTCACATCCTTCCTCATCTTGGATTAAGGTAGGCTCAACACACATTTTTACTTTTTATATTTTCAAATTTGTATGCTATGTACATGTAATTGTGTCTCTAAAATTCTTTCCCTAAGTGTTGTTTTCTTTTGTTTTATTTTCTTTGTGTGAGTGTTGTTGGGAAAAAAGGTTGTAATGGGATAGGCTCACCCAAATTTGGGAAGAGCATCCCAAGTTTGGGGATGGTTAAGGGGTGATCCCACAATAGTGGTTTACAATTTTTGGCCAAACTAGACAAATTTTATTACATAAATCTTCACATTGACACTATATCCCGGCTAAACCGTGAGGGAATTTGAAGATGTGAAATTGAAACTAGAGTCTCATCATTTTAGATTCTAAACTATTTTTTTCAAAAATTTTGGAATCAAATTACTTCTTTTCCATGCACAAAAACTAGTTTTGTTTCCAAAAAATAGCATTTTAAAAAGTGACACACACACCATATAATGCATAACTTTTTTTCCTTGAAGGATAAAATTCCAATTCTTTCGAATTTAGTTTTGTAACTCCAATATCTAGTGCTTGCACTTGGTTAGATAGTTTTTAATTGAATATTTTTTCTTTAATCAAGTTTCAAAGTCAAATAATGACAATTCAAACATAGGCTTGTATAGCAGATTAACTTTTTGCATATATCAAAATTGATTGTTTTTTAATTTGGATCCAAGGTACGCAATATACGGGTGCATTCATATTTTTTTAATTTTTTATAAATCTTTATTTTTCCACATGTGCAAAATAAGGGGCATTTCATTTTGTAGAAAAACCCATGTTTAATAAAACTAAAAAAAATAAATGCACATAATAAAACCAAAACATATTAAAATTATATTCATTGGATGGCTCAGAATTTTTTTGAGGACTACGGATCCAATTGGGTTTGTGAAGGAATTCCCCATTTTCATCCTCAACTTTGAGAAAAGTCAAAGTGCAAAAGGTAGGTTTTACAATGCACTGTGAACAAAGTCCACAAAAATTAGGGAAAGGGGTTAGAAGTGGGGGTTCCTAAAGTAGGCCCCCCTAGGAGCCTAACAGAAACTAGGAGTTCATTGAACCCCCTCAATATCATTTTCCTTCTTTTTTTTTAGGCCGGAAATGTAGGCCCAAGTGATTGGCAGGAGTTAGTTGAACCCTAGTTTAATCCGAACCATACATGGTTGGTCAGACCTTAGGTTCATTAGAACCCTAAAATAATTTTTTGCCATGAGGCCATTTTCCTGGTTTCCTTCCCTCCATCAAATTGTAGAAACCATTATTGGCAAGCTTCACCCTTTGGAGTAGGAACCTCCACGGACAGGGAATTATTCCTCAGCACTTTAAAAGGAGAGGTTAATAAGAGGGTATGAGTACCCTTATGTTTGTGAAATGTGAATGATGGTTGGGTTGGATAAAGAAATGAGAAAGAAGGGTTGTAATGAAGGGTTGAAAAAAATAAAATTTGGTGATTGTTATTCATGGTGTTTTCTTTTGAGTCCCCAAAATGGAGTGTGTAGTCCACAGTCCTCCATTCCCCATTTTGGGTTCATAATGAACTCTTTGTTATGTGAAAATTTCCTTGGGTGGGTGTGTACAATTTTTGTGTATAATTTATGTGTGTATTTTGTATTTGGCTTGCATGAATGTACCTGGTTCCCAAGGTGCCTCCGAGCTCGAGGGTGGTTAATTTTCCAACCAAAGGCTAGGAGGTGAGCACACCATTGGTCTATAGAAGAAGTTTTGTGCCTTGTTTGGTTTTGCAGATTTAAGAGTACCTATGGTGTTGAGAAATGTTATTAAAGTTTCAAGAGGGATCTGCCCTCTAGGATGTATGTTGCTTTAAATAAGCCAAAGTGCAGTATTGTAACTGTGTGTTTGTGAACAAGAAAATAAATTTGCGGTGATATAATGTAAATATATATATATATATAGATATATTATTGTATAAATGCATATCACTGTATTTTCTGTTGTCTTAAAGTTGCTTTTTGAATAGATGAATATTACTGTCCCATTTTTACTTCAATATAGTAGACTATTTTACTTTTACATAACAGGCTGCATGTTGTGCTTAAATAATTATTTCAGGGTTGGAAAAAAAAAAAAAAAGAGAGAGAAAGAAAGAAAAAGTCTAGTTCATGTCCTAGTACTTATTGCAAAAAAAAAAAAAAAAAAGTTATTTCTTTCAAGTATTTCAAGTTCTATGTAAGGTCATTTGCTAAGCTAGGGTGGACGAGATTAAAAGTTTTATTCTAGGAAATGTAAAATGACAAGATATGAATCTTTTTGCCTGTGTGTGTAGTATGTTTAAAAGTTGTGCTTGGCATTCAAGTTGTAACCATTATGTTCAAAAATCTGGCTTCGTGACTATCATAAAAAAAGAGAGAGAAAAACATTGAAGTCTCTATTTTCTTTTATTTCTGTAGAAAATACTTTATGTGGTTCAAGGAAAGACTATATGAACCTCTATGATAATACAATATTTGTTTGTATCCTCTGAGAAATCCCTTTTAAAATCTGTGTAAACTAGCGTTTGACATACATTGAATTTTGGTGTATGCATAGGTTGAAATGATATCATTGTCTGATAAAAATTTCATTTATTGATATCGTATGCTACTATGTTGATAAAAGAAAGGACTAAAGTAGTCTCTTGCATTATATATGAGAAAACTTCATTGATTTAGTAGATTTATAGGAATACATTGTTGGTTAAGTTCAGAAAAGAAGTAGGGAGGTGCCTATTTACAATGAATAACGAAAGCCTCTATTTTCCCTAAATGTTCTTTTGTGAGATATTGCATTTTGGCTCTCTGTTGAACACAACCAGAACCTTGCACAAAGTTAGATGAAAAAAAATGGTTTATCAGTATATGAGTTGTGAATCAACATAGGTTAATGTTCCAGTGTAACAGAAGAAAAAAAAAGTAATAGAAAAAGGAGAATGGGGGATTAAATTTAAATTAAATTATTAAATATTATTGCAAACCTCATAATGAGCCAGCCCTAGTGCAGGTACCATAGCTCAGAAGGAGGTCGTGACCTGCTCTAACAGATCCACCCCCTCTTCTCCTCATCTCCTTGCCAATGTGTCTAGGTGGTTGAAATCGATGCATACCTATGGTCTTTGAGAAAAGATGCTGGTTCCTTAAAAATAAAATAAAAATTCTTATAAAAAAAATAAATTGAAGTAACCACACAAACCTCTGGTGGTTGACCCCATGCCTCCTCTCCACCAGCATGAGTCGGTGCTCTCCAGGAAACGTGCTCACCGTTGCCCCACATTCAAGCATCTGTAAATGAAAATAACAAGAAAAATAAATGAATGAAACAAACAAAACAAAAAGAAATCCAACATTGAATCTGTAGTTCGCTGAGCAAAGGGATGATGTTTAGCATTGGGGAGTCTATGAAGAGCAATGAGAGAAAGAAAAAAGAAAAAGCGGTGGGGTAACCTCCAAAGGTGGGTTGGGAAATAAGCGTAAGCGATTAGGGGTTTTATTTGGACATATTTGATATAATACTTACTATGTATTCAAGGTAGACCCAAATAAATAAATTCATTTATGATGCTTCCCACAATATTCACTTGGAGAAATGTGTCAGGTGGGTCCCCATAATCTAATGGGGCATATAATGGTGTTGGCTAGAAATGCATCTTTGCTATTTAGCCCATCGTAGAAGATTCCGAGTTTGGATAAAATAAAGTAGATCTCCACTTATAGCATATGTTTTAAAAATGGAATGATTACTTTAAAATGTATATATATAGACAAATCAAACAAGTTTAAAATATAATATGGTTTTAAGGTTTTCTTATTTCACCTTGTGCACCCTAGCCTATTGCTATTGATCTTAGCTTTGGATATGAACTGGAGGATTAAATAGCAAATCACATGATTCATGTTTAAATGATATTAGTTATGTCTAAGACGTTGCTAATTAAATTATGTTGAAAACTTACCTTTAATTTATCTCCATCTGCTACGTTAGTGTTCACTTTATTCCTTATAAGTGATGTCTATTATTTAAATCACCTTACATCCCATGTTTAGTTACTTTTTAAAAATAAAAACAAGGGAATGTATTCCCATTCCTTTAGGAAAGATTCTTTTAATTTAAATAAGAAAATAAGGAGGGATATTAAACACCTAATATTAGGGGTTCTTAAAAAAAGAGTAATATTATTTCTTTCACCCTTTTAAGGATATTACAAATTAGTAATATGTAAATGTAAGGAAATTTTAAATGTATTTATTTGTATTTAATCTTTAAATTTTTAAGTTTACTCCTAGAGTATATATATATATATATATATATATAATTAAATTAATAATAATTTAACAGAGGATAATAATAAATTAATTAAAAATGGGAATTTAATAATTAGCACGTCGTTTATGAATATTTAAATTATTTTGAAATGTTCTATATGGCCTTCAACAATATTGTCAAGATGGCTAAATAGGGTAGGGAAAACAAGTAAATAATGTTTGGCTAATTGATCTTTAGGGTTTCTAGTAAATCAAATGGATAATATAATTTATATACTTTCCATGTGGGAGCCCATACCATGGAGGTCTAACAAGGACAATAACTATTTTTGAAACGTGAGCATCAACTTTTGGTTGGTAGTTAAGAGTCTTGTAAGCCCTATGTTTGGAGTCAATCCAAAATCATTTTCATTTCCTTACCCCCCCCTCGAGTGACGTGTCAATGATGATGTTGCACAGGCAACGTCACCCAATGCGCATTGCATATACCGTGCACATGCATGGTTGTTAAATGTTAGTATAATGAATTATTGTTCAAAAAAAAATGTTGGTGCGTTTTCCCTAATTATATAAATTATGGGCATTACACTGAAGCGAAGCCACTTCCATGAATTTTACATAAATTTCGTGGTGTGTTAGCTATTCAAAAAACATTCGAGTATCAAAATAGATAAGATATTTAAAAAAATAAATAAAACAACTAAAATTTCAATAGCACAGCTTCAGACACAAATAAAGTGAAGATTTTTTGCAACACTAGCATTCTATAGTAAGATTCAATAGCCCTCCTTCTAGTGCCATAATTATCACCCCTAAATCTGCAAATGATCAATCTCCAACACTCATTAGTGGGATTAGTTCATGCATGCATGCAAATCTATGAATACTCCTATGAAATAACATATCATACTTCAAAATGCAACAAATAACAAAGATGATCAGAAGACATATAGAAGCATGACATGTACCTATTCCATAGTGGATTGGTGTCACTTGTGAGAAGTTACCCTTTCCCAATCCTTGACAAGCTCAAATGATGAAGATTGTTGAAGATGCTATGAAATGGGAAAAATTAGCTCTCAATTTAAGAGAGTAACTTTGTATGAATATTGTGGATGGATTGTTGAAGAATGAGCCTTCTATTTATAGAATCTCAAGTTGAAAGAGTGCCCAAAAGAGAGCAATGTGGGATGAATATTTAGCCAATAAGAAGGAGCCACTTGTCATCTTGTGAGTGGATGGAGGATGTGCAAGTTTTGGTCAATGTGCCAATAAATGGGATTAGTTGGATTTTTCAAATTAAAATTTGGCTTGTTGGAGGGAGAAAAAGAGACTTAAATGCTAAGTGGGGGACATGTGAGAGGGTGGTTATTGCCATGTTGGAAGGGACAAGTCAACTTGTTTGAAATTCAAAATTGAGGGAATATTCTCCAAAGATGCCTTGTTGAGGGAAAATGGGGATTTAATAAATGACTTAATTGATTTATTTGTGCAAGTGGGAAAAGCTAGAGGATGTGATGGATGCTTATATTAGATTAATTAGGATTATATTAATTTAGGATGATGATTAGGTGATTTGACCCATTTGACTTTAGATTTAAGGATTTAAACTAAATCAAAGGGAGATGAAAGATGATTTCACATTTAATTAAATAAAGGTTTGATTTATTTAATTAAAAGGATGATGAACTTGATTTACCTGATGAATGGATGGATGTGAATGATGCTAATTTTGTATGTCTACAACTACTATGGTCATAATGATCATCTTATATCAAACCTATGTCATGCAAAATATATATCCACCTATTCAAATGTGGGGTACAATTTTATGGCTCATTAATTATAAAAGGAATAAATTATTGAATCTAAATAGTTGTTCCACCCAAATTTTCATAGATCAAGAGTTATATTTGATTGATATATATATATATAAACTATAATTCAAACTATTTTATTCACTCATGGTGAAACAATAGTGCAAATATTAGAAGTTGTGTTTAGAGACTCCATTCCCTTATTTTATTGAGATCATTTAGAAGAGGGAAGATAAACATTACATAAAATCTTTGCACTTCAACCAAAATCAGATTGCTCCTAAATCCTATAACACATTTTTTGAAAGATTAGTACATTTGAGAAAATTAGATTAATAATTTCTTCTTTCATATATACACACACACACACACACAATGGCCTAATATTAATATCTGATTATTAATTTACAATGTTTACAAATTTCATTGCTTCTTGTAGAACTTAATCTTGGGATCACATTAGTTTAGTTTTCGGGGGGATTACAATATATATATCCTTTTTACACTAATAGGCGTATACATTGGTAGCATAGAGTGAAATGTGAGTATGTTAACAAAAAATCATCAATGAATGACATACATTAAATAATGATATATTGTAAATTTGGACAGTTCATTATTAGGTTTTAGATCTAATTGTAGATATTTTGTGTGCCTATCTTTCCCTAGAATGTAACCCTATTTTATGAGGGCATTGTATTACAGCTATGGTAGTGTGATGTTTTTTGAGAGTCTGATAGCGGCCGTGTTGTCTCTTGATCTCTGGTGGTGATACTCCTATGAGAAGCTTGCTCTGCAAGTATATTGTAATCTTTGTGATTTCTGAATAATATATTGGGCAACTTTTGGAGTGTGGGGTTTTTCTCTTGAAAGGGTTTTCCCCACACAAATCATTGTGTCGTAGTATGCATGATATTTATATATATATTTTTTTAAGTTCCTATAACTGTTAAAGATCTATAAAGTTCTGCATTATTCTCCTCTCAAGATTAGTGTAGGAATTTGTTCCACTACCTGGGTAGGTGCAAGAAGTTGGGTCCACAAAATGTTTAAAAATTCAAAGTGTTTTTCCTAACTTTCAAAAAAATTCACAATTGGACTTAAAATTTGAAGCACTTACACATTGAATCTTGAAAAAGTTTAGTAATATGAAATTTAGTATTTTGAGTCTAGTTTTCAAATATGTAATTTATTCTAATACCCAAATGATACAAAATAATTTTTACTATGCATGTATAAAAAACACTTTTTAAAAGTCACTTTATTAGGACCATACCATGCACGTGTATGGACACCATAATTTGACCTAAATAAAAATATTTTTCTAATTAATTTTGGGGAAAGATGTGTATTATAATGAATATTGATGGGGATATTTTTTATAATTTTTTTTACTGGCCCTAATTGTTGGTTTTTAAAACCCTTGTGTACAAACACTGTAACTTGGCCTAAACTCATCATTTTTTGAATTTTTTTTTTTCATTGTGTAAAGAATTCTTTGTATATTGATGGGGTAAGTGCACAAAGTTGAGTCCATGAAATGTGGAAGTTTTTTCCTTAGCCAAAAAATGAAATCGACATTGCAAAAATAGGATTCTGATTTTTATAAACGGGATCCCGATTTTAAAAAATCAAGATCCCGTTTAGCTTCGAGATCCTTCTTTTTAAAAATCGGGATCCTATTTGTTAAAGGATCCTGAACCAATAGATAGGGAATGGGATCCCGATTAGTATGAAACAGGATCCTGATTTACAAAAATTGAGATCCTATTTTGTACAAATCAGGATCTCGTTTCCTAATGGTATTTTAAAAAATAAAATGAACAAAATGCATTTTACCTACACATGGGATCATGAGTTATGAGCGACAGTGACCACCACAAACAGTCTCCAAGTACCCGTCCACCCCCATTTTTTGAGAGATTTTTTCATTTTTAATTGAAATTGTTCAATATTAATAACTAATTTTAGCATTTTTTAAAAATTTATTTGACATTTTAAGTATTTTATTTCCAAGTATAGTAGAAATGAGGAATTGTAGAAATAGATAAAAAATGCAATGAAACCCTTCAAGATTTCAATAGAAATGAAAAATGAACCTCGATTTTGTATTTAGAACATAATTTATCTTTTGAACCTTAATTGTTCAATCAAACTAAAAAAATTGTATTTGAAAACCCTAATTGAAATCGAAACAAAAAAATTGCATCTCAAAAACCCTAGAAATTGAAATGAAATAAAAATGCATTTAGAAACCCTAATCAAGCTTTATGAAACCTTCAATTCAAATCAAACAAAAAAAATTGAATTTGAAAACCCTAGTTTGAAATGAAACGAAAAAATTTGCATTAAAAACCCTAATTGCTTAGAAATTGAAACCCTAAATTGAATTGAAACAAAAAAAAAATTACTAAAACCCTAAATTGAAATCGAACAAATCATTTTGATTTTGAAAACCCTAATTTTGAGCTCAAGAAAATTCATTTGCATTGCTTAAATGTTTTAAATTTCATTTGCATTGTATGGAGAAAATGATATGTTAAAATTTTGTTTCAATGTTAAATTATAATTAGATTAGAAAACAATATGTTAAAGAATAGTTAAAATTCATAACGTTTATCAATGTTTGTTTGTAAATTTAGTTAGCAAATTATTCGTAAATCCAAGTGTCCAATTGATATCCAATCCTAACTGTACTCTCTTTACTCATTCCTGGGGTACACCCAAACTTCAATTCTAAGTTCATTAAACCCCAAAACACTGAATTGTAAAAATCAAACCCTTAACACTAAAGCATTCATTTGTCTGTGGACCTAAAATGAATTTGGTTGCCTTAAAAACCTCTATCAGCCACCATCCAATAGAGATTTTTGTAATTTTTTCACTTATTGGAACACAAAATATAAAACCTTTTGGTTTCTACAAGTTTATGAAGAGTGGATGATCACTCTCTATGACACCTACATGATCAATAGGGATCTAAATCATTAGAAGAAAACTTTATTCTATTATATCCTCAAGATAGGAGAGCACGAGTGAGAGTGCTATGGGTAAAGTTTCTTTCATTGGACATACCTAAAATTATGTAGGTTCAATGTCAAGAATGGGTCTATTTGGTAGATTTATGAAAACTATTATGAATATCTAGAATACCATAAAAGTATAATTATAGTAATTCCAATTGGAAACACTTGGGTATATATCATATGAAATTTAAATAGTAAGGTGTCTATTATATAGGAGAGTTGATAATACATGGAAAGAGGTTTGTATGGGAATATATGTATTAAGAAACACATACCATGACCTCTATAGGATTTTTAAGATGTGATCCTAGATAATAATCCACCCATCCTTGCATAATGGGTTCTTTAGCAATGAAGGGAGATGATAACCAAAAAATTGCCTATATTTTGATACTATATAGATGGATGTGGAAGGATAGAAACATATCAATAAGGAGACCAATATGGAACCATTTAACACCTAAGGTGTACATAGTGATAGCCCATACATGACTAAATCTTGGACCTCACTAGACATCTAGATCCCCTTAAGCCATCCTATCAACCTAAATTGTAAATCGATTTCTTAAGGGGTCCCAATATGAAAAATTTCTTAAGGGGATCAAAGAAGTTCTTAAAATTTGGTGAAGTTGCCCAAGGCAACCAAATTTAACAATAATAAGATCGTGCAAGATTATAATATGAATGGGATTTCATGATCTAGGTTGGTCAGTTGAAACAAGAGCTAATAAGAATTCAACTGCTCTTAATAAGAAAAATCACTAACTTGTAAGTTCATTATATTCCAAGGGGCACCAAAACTTCATCCTAAGTTATGTAAACCCTAAACCCTGAACTCTAAAATCTAAACCCTAAACACTAAAGCATTCATTTTGTCCTAGGACCTTAAAATGAAATTTGGTTGCCTTAGGCAACTCTGCCAAATTTTATTCCCTTAATCCATGTAATTTTGTTGTAGGATCTTACTACAGATCCCCTAAGCCATCCCATTACCCCAAACCCTAAACCCTAAATCCATCATTTTTTCCTAGGCCCTAATGAAATTTGGTTTCCTTGGGAAACTTCACCAAATTTTATTGACTTGAGCCATGTCATTTTGTCCTAGGAACTTACTAGACATAGATCCCCTTAAGCCATCCCATCACCCTAAACCATAAATCGATTTCTTAAGGGGTCTTAATATGGAATTTCTTAAGGGGATCAAATAAGTTCTCAAAATTTGGTGAAGTTTCCCAAGGCAACCAAATTTAACGATAATAAGATTGTGCAAGATTATAATATGAATGAGATAAATCATGATCTAGGTTGATTAATTTATGGTTTAGGGTGATAGAATGGCTTAAGGGGATCTATGTCTAGTAAGTTCCTAGGACAAAATGACATGGCTCAAGTGAATAAAATTTGGTGAAGTTGCCTCAGACCTTAATGAAATTCGGTTGCCTTGGGAATCTTCACCAAATTTTATTCACTTAAAAGCCATGTCATTTTGTACTATGACCTTACTACATAAATCCCTTTAAGCCATCCTATTAAACCCTAAAACCTAAATCCTAAAATCTAAACCATAAACCCTATAGTATCTATGGCAATTTTCCTATATTAATAGTTAATTGTATTTCATTCAAGTAACATTCCTTAGACATAAATGAGGATTACATATTTTATCATTTTTATTCAATTAGGCCATTTATATTGAATGGTTTAAAGGTATTTCCTAAAAAATGTATCTTACATTTTGAAATTACAAATCTAATGCAGGTGAACACTCATATCTTAAAGATCGCATGGATCGACTATCAATATTCACAATCTCGACCTCCACGCCATCCATCTCCACCACCTTCACCTCCACCTCCACGCACTCCACCTCATAACCCCCCACCTCCACCACCTGAAATCGATGGTGCTCATTTGCAAGCACGAATCAATGCCAATGTTAGAACCATCCAAGATCAAATCAACATTATTCAAAATGAAGAATGTGTCACACCACCTGTGAGGATGTTTGCATCTAGGATACAAACCATTGTTGATGTTGTTTAGGATATCGATGTGATCTTAGATGAGCATCGACAATGGCTAGAGGAGAGGAGAACTTCTGATTTTGAAAAGGAAAACACAAAGAAATGAAGAGATGTAGTGGAGAGCCACAATAGTTTCTAAATAAAAGACAATGACCTTAAATAGTTATGAATTTATGAATTTGGTGAACGATGGATATTTTGTGTGATGAATTTATAAATTTGGTTGGATGGATATTTTTTAGTGGCGTGAATTTATGATTTTGGTTCTCGATGGATATTTTTAGTGACATGAATTTATAGTTGGTGGAATTTATGAACTTATAATGAATAGTATATAATAGTATATATTTTATGACTATCTACTAGATCACGATTTCTCTTGCTGAAAAATTGTAATATATATGTGTGTGTGTATTAGACATAAAATGAGATTTTGTGAATGTTTCAAGTTTATTGTTTAGTATGTATGTGCATGTATTAAAAATTTGCATATATAGTTCTTAAATTTTGAAATTTGTATGTGTGTACATAGTTTAGTTTAATGATTTGTACGCATGAAAATTATGCATCATATTTTTTATTTTAAATGTACATGTTAAATTTCAAATTTTGTATGCACATGCTCAAGTTCAATCAATGTATATGTGTGTTTCAATTTTATATGATCTTAATATATGTATGCACATCCTATTTAAACAAATTTTCATGTGCATTTAAAATTTAACTATTTCTTGTAATTTTTTAAGTTTGTATGTTAATTTTGTATAATAAATAATGCAGGTGCACATTTATATCTCATATCATGGATGGTTTTAACATTGATGATATCATCAATCCACCACCTCATCCACAGCCACATCCACCTCTCCCTCCACCTCCCCCTCCACCTAATATGCCACCTCCAACACCTGTCACATCTGATGAGGCTCGCTTGCGAGCATGCATAAATGATCAGGTTGCATTCATACAAAATCAAATCAATGCTATGCAAAGTCAAGCATTGATTCCACCACATGTGAGACATTTTGCATCTGCGATGCAAAACGTTGTGGATGCCATTAGGACCATTGATTCTAATCTAGATAGGCATTGACGAGACAAAGAACAAATGAGGAAATTTTATGCTGACGGTCTCTCTTACAAACAAATTTTAGACCTTAAAATAATGAAAGCCAACCTAGCCCCCTACTTTCTTGACCCCATTACTCGACAACCCATTCCTCCCAACAAATCTAGAATATCCATGAGGTGGTGCATACATCCATAGATGAGTACAAATTTTTGGGATCGATGGTATATGGTTTTTGATAGTCCCCCACATGCTAATTGGGAGTGCCCATTGTATTTTTTGAAAAAACTATATGTAGAGTTTGTTATGGGGAAAAAGCCTAATTATTTTGATTTTAAATCATTTTAGGGTGTTGGTGGCGGCATGCCACAACAAAGGTTAGAGGCAAGGGTTGATCCCCAATGCCCCGTGCTTGCACAACCCCTTGTTGTTTCTCTTGGTCCTCCCATTCCCGCACATGTGCATCATCGAGCTCTGGTCTCAACATTAGGTTCCCTTAGTACACTCGCAAGAGACCTTGATCAACATGCTTATGTGATAGTGGGTGGGGAGCATAGAGACGATAATGATGGAGGATTTTTTTATGGAGCTAGTCCAAGTACCACTCTAGGAGTGTCAAGGCCCATCCCCCATATATGTACTAGTTGTGATCAAGTATGCTATGGACCTTATCAGACCACACCTAGTTCAAGTGGACGTGGAGATTCTGGTGGTTCATCTAGTCGCATCAGTTCATTTGTATAGTTTCTTACAGCAGACCAACACCCTGAGGACACTATGACATAGGTATAAATATGCATCTACATGTTTATTTTATAAGAATTTTGATGGATGTATATATCAAAGAAAAGTTTGCAATACATTTTAACAATCAAACTATTTGGTGTATAGATGACACTTTAACGATGGGGCAATCATCCATTCCACGAGCATCTATAATTCCCATCTTGTAACCTAAGGAATATTGTAGTGACTACGAAAGTGTAATAATTTTTTTTTTTAAAGTGTAATCATTTACTTAACTAATTGCAAACATTCTCTAAGTAACACGACACACTACTTGAAAATCCCATAAATGACAATAGTATTTAACATTGCATGTATTTAATTCACATAAACTTAAAAGCATACATTAAATAACATTTATATTACATCAATGAAGGTATAATGTACATAAAAGATTCTTTCATACATTGCATTTGAAATAACATTACAATACTCATTTTCCAAATGAGGTAGGTTATATAGAATTACAATTACATATTGCAAATGTTCACCTCATTAACAATTGAGGAGTGATACAAATATAATGCTACCATTGATACAAATAAGAAAGTACATTTCCACCCACGAGCTCTCCATCCAAGAAGCACGCGTTTCCCTGAACAAGAACTAGGGACCTAACGGAGTAAGGTGCACATTCCACCCAACCATGTGGTACCCGTAGGTCCACCCCCCATGCTAGGAGATAGTAAAAAGGTTCCCTAGACATAACCTACAAACCCTAGACACAAGTAAAATCATAGATAAACTTTACAAGTACAAACTTAACTTATTGGTTACATTGCTTCCAGAATAGAATGATCAAATACTAAGTTCACAAGAACATTGTTATTTTAGGTGGAGTGTCATCACAATGTTACATAGGTTACCCTGGTGTGTCTTCCTAGGTTCCGGCCCCCACTTGGGTTACCCTGGTAACCTCTTACGAAACCCGGCCCCACATGCAATCTGTTGCGGTATCGAATATCTTTTAAAATAACAAGATATCAACTTTTCCATTCCAGGCCTTCTCAACTTATTCTCAAGACTGAACTAGCCCTTGAGTCTATAAGTGAGGCGTATTAATCTAGTTAAAGATTTTAAACTACCTAATGTGTGATTTAGTTTTCACTGACTTACTAACTCTACATGAGTTACCCAGGCACCACTTTGTGTGTTGGCCCTCACAAAGAGCCACTCCCCCAAAAATAACACAAGGAATCTAAGTTCACTAACTCAGATAGGAAAAGTGCACAAAAACCAACACATAATACTAAACATATCACAACGGACATCACATCCTGTTCATAGAACTAGGTGTCTAAAACCATGCAAAACCATGTGCACTACCCTAGTCTGTTCAAAATATGAAATCATCATAAAAAAACTCCCTCAAAAAGAAACTATGTCTAGAAGACTTATATTCTAATATAATCTCAATTTTCCCAAAAGAATAGAAACAATCTAAAGCAAATCAGACAAAATAAAAATCTAAAGTTAGGATTTACTAAATCCAATCAAGTTAGTTAGATATAGCATGAAAATAAAACAACTTGATTATAATTCTTTTCTCAAATAATGAAAGAAATTATAATAATTAATCTAATTTTTATTTTCTCAAATTCACATAAAAGTAAATACTAAAATTTCTCTTTCAATCTTACTGTTTTAAAAATAACTGATCTCATACTTAACATGCATTTAAAATAAAAGAAAATATTAAATATATATAAATATAAATATAAATATATATATATTAATATTCTAACCTAAATCAGAATTTTGTTCCATAAAAGAATATCGAAATTTTTAAAAGAAAATTTACGGCGATGTTCGTTCGTTCGTAGGGTTGTATAAATACAGCCACGACTGCCTTCGCAGCCTACCCATACAATTACAGTGCTGTACGCGGTGCTTACCTCGTGTGGAGGGCACAAGCGGCTACTTCCTAATTTGCCAACCTTATGGGGCGGTTGTGGGGATAACCCCCAGCGGCCCTAAAAAAAAACTTCTTTGTTCATTTCGCCCAAACGACGATTTTCAAGAACGCATTTAATTATTTCAAATTTTTCATGATACAATTTCTTGCGATTTAATAGGTTTGCGTACGATTTTTTTTTTTTGTATTTATTGAAAATAAAATTTCTCATACTAAAATTCATAAATGTAAATTTCTATATGTATATGTATATACATTATTTATATGCATATACATATATAAATTTATATATATATATAATTTAATCAATAGATATATTAAAACCAAGCAATAATTTTCACAGAGGTTTTCTACAGGAAATTGAGAAAACTATCAATTTAATACAAATTTTGTCAAAGGTCTTCATTTTCAACAACAAAGGGTTTTCAGTTCAATACGAAAATCTTCCCTAGAGGAAATGTTTAAAGTAGTTCCTCACAGAGGTTATCATTTCCTTGAATTAATCTGAAAGTTTCACTTACAATTCTATAGAGGTTTCTTTTGTTTTCTTTTGAAACTATTCATTTACTTAACAAAAGCCTTCCGGGTTGCTCTCTAATTACACTATAAAATCTTGTTTTGAAAAATAACATAGAAGTAACAAATTTCTATAGAATTATTTTTCACAAAATTCACCAAGAAGTACAGAAGTCACAAACACAATAATTTCCTTAGGCAATCTTTCAAATTCACAATTTAACAAAACTTGCACAAAACTAATTCTTACACAGGCATTCTTTTCAAAAGAAAATAAATTAAATAAATAGGAAAAAAACCTGTATTCCAGTAGCTTGAAGAATTTGTCTGTTGAAGAGAAGCTTTGCCTACTGTGTACAACTTCCAAAGCTCTTTCAAACCACCACTTTCCAGAAGAATGCAAAACATGAACACAAAAATCTATCCGAGAACCTCTTCTAGAAATTTAAATCAAAAACCCAATAAAATCACAATAATAATTTTTTACAGATCTCTATACTTTTCATTTCCCGTGAAGAGTTTTCTTGTTTTCCCCCAAATCTCCTAATATCTTCTGCGAGAGAATCCTCAATCAAGAAATTGCCATAAATTTAACTAACACACATGGAAAAAAAGAAAAATATCTTCTAATCAACTTAGATTATTTTCTTCCCTCATTTATCAAGAATTCAATTCATTTTAAAGAATTCAAAATTCAAAAATCAAATTTCCTTTTTATTTTTTATATTTAAAATTTCATTTCCCTAAACACATTTAAAGAATATAAAATCTATTCGCACAACATAATTAAATTTAATTAATTAATTAATTTATTTAATAAAATAAAACTTTTATTTACTTTATTTAAATTAATTTTAATAAACATTAAATTATAAAGAACTTTAATCTAAGATTAAATTCACAAAATA
>VDFB02213758.1:0-10295 GCA_007258455.2 Sequoia sempervirens
TATTTGGTGGAAGAGGAAGAAAGATGACTAGAAATCTAGAGGCCCACTATACTGGATTTTGATATTCAACCATGAGAGTAGAAGAGAGAGTTGATAACATGTATGAAAGCATTAAGCATGCATTCTTCCATCCAACAAAGAAGGAGGTGATTACTTTGCTTCATTTTTATTTGCATAACCATATCAAGGAATGGGAACCAAGAAGACTAAGGATGTTGAGTTTTATGTGGATGTAATGGATGTGGTCCAAACTTTAGGAGGGGCAAGAAGGTCAATGTATGATTGTTAACCTTGAGAGAGTATGGCTAGGGCAAGAGGAATTTGATATGGCTATTATTTTGAAAGACTTCAAGTGGGATGTACTCCGCATTCACACCATTCCTCAATCTTCACTTCACGGCATGAAGGAATGGCTAAACTCCATGGATATAAAGTATTATGAAAGTAGAATGAACTTGAACTGGTGGCCAATTTATTGAAGATGGTGGTTGGGAATTTTTGAATATGGAAGCTAGTGATTTTGATTATGATAATTCAAAAGAGTCAGAACAAGGATATATGAGTTCCCTCTAATGTAGAAGAGGAATCAAAATTATATTTCATGTAGCCACCATCAAGAGTGTTACAAGCCAACAAGATAGACAAAATTCTTATATAAGGATAATTTTCAATGTAGCAGGTACTGGCTTTAATACCAACTACAATGGCAACATTGAAATTCCCTAGCAGTATTTATGTTGAGGAATTTCCTTTAGATGCAAGGATTCAAAGCACATAAACCACATGTGGTTTATATGATTAAATCCTAGAGATTATTTGTAGCAATCAAAGAGTCTAAAAAGGAAGACAGAGCAACACTGGTGACTTAAGAGAAACTTTAGCTTTCAAAAACAAAGTCAATTAGGCTAGAAGATGTGTGGATCAGGCTAGCATTTGGTAGAAGAGGAAGAAAGATGACTGGAAATCTGGAGGCCCACCATACTAGATTTTGATATTCAACCATGAGAGTAGATGAGAGAGCTAATATTATGTATCAAAACATTAATCATGAATTCTTCCAGCCAACAGAGAAGGAGATGATCACTTTGCTTTATTTTCATTTGCATAACCATATAAAGGCATTGGAACCAAGAAGACCAAGGATGCCAATTTTTATGTGGAGGTAATGGATGTGGTTCAAATTTAAGAAGGGACAAGAAGGTCAATTTATGATTAGTGCAAGAGCACCATTCAATAGGTTTTGTTCAAGGCAAATAAGGAGTAGAATATAGAATTTTGAGTTTTGTATTAAAATAAGGTCTATGAGACCATTAATTTATGCATTTATTCATATTTGAACTGTATTAGGTGTTTAGGAGGTTGTGTTTTTCAAAAAGTGCAAAATGTTTAAAAATTTCAAAAATGTGTAAAATTTACAAACTCAAACGTTGTAAAATTGCAAAATTTGCATTATGGAGGGAATGTGAAGGGTCAAACTAGTTCAAAGGTTAGTTAGGAAGGTGAATCAGTTTTTAATTGTTTGGAAAGAGTTTAAAACATGGATAACTCAAATTAAAGGTTGGATTTTGTGATTTGAAGAAGCAAAAACAATAAAAACTCATAATTTTCTAGAATTTTTTGTATTTTCAGCTATATCAGTAGATTGTATGGCCTATATTTCAATTAGTTGATCCATATTTGTTAATATTTTCATAGTATATGGAGTTAAATTTCTTTTGAATCTATTTAGAAGGTTTTCCATAACATTTTGTGCATTTTATCATCAATTTACCGAACTTGTACATTTGAAGGTTTTGAGTCAAGAAAAATGGCTTTTTGACCCATTCCTCTTTTTGTAGCCTATGTAACTTGAGGAATGGGTTTGAACTAAAATTATTAAGCTGTGGGAATGATTTTTAGTGTTGGGGAGGTCTGAAAGTGAGATGGGTGTGAAACCCTTGTGTGTAAAAGTGAGTTTTCTTTAAGAAAAATAGTGGTTTTGTAGAGTCAAATTGTGTTTTTGTGTAGGAAAACATTATTTTATGATTGTTTGAGATTGTTTAGGGTATAAAAAACTTTTTTGAGTAACTTTTAGGTTGGGGTTAGCTTTGGAAGTATAATTTTTAGTAAACCCCTAGGGTTTAGGCTACAATAGAGGGTTTTATGGTTTGCTCATTTTATGGTGGTATAACTGAGATCTAATTGTGGATTTTGAAGTTTTGACACCTTATAATTGATTCTCCAAGATTTGGTAAGGTTTGGATAAGTTTAGAGTATAGACCCTTTGTTCAACCAGATCGATCCCTTAAGGGTCCAAAGGGAAAAATGGCTGCAAACTATAGCATGAGGTGACTCATACACTGTAATGCTTAGAAAATTCTCGTATGATGCTATGGGATCATGTTGGGTCCCACTAAAATAGCCTCTCTCAGTTTTCAGTTGATGGAAAAAGTGTCAAATGCAAGCAGTTGAAAGCTACAAGGTGGTGCAACTTTCATTCTACAACTCATGTGACCAAATGGACTATTCCAATGCATCTAAATAGGCATGTTTATGCTAGAAATGGTCATATTTCACACCCAAACAAGTAGAATCACTCTAAGATACATTCAACCAGATCGATCCCTTAAGGGTTTGAAGGGAAAAATGGTTGCAAAGTTTAGCATGAGGTTACTCAGACACCATGACGCTTAGAAACTTCTCATCTAATCCTATGGGATTTTTTTGGGCCCCTCTACAATAACATCTCTTAGTTTTTTTTATCTTCGAGTGGTTTTCCCTTGGTGTCTAGTTTTCAGTTGATGGAAAAAGTGTCAAATGGAAGCAGTGGAAAATTGCAAAATGGTGCAACTTTCGTTCTGCAGCTTGTGTGACCAAATAGACTATTCCAACACACCTGAATAGGAATTTTTATGCTATTCATGGTCCCCTTTCACACTGAAACACACGAAATCACTCTGAGCTACATTCAATAGGATAAATCCCTTAAGGGTCTAAAGGGAAAAATGACTACAAACTTCAACATGAGGTTACTCGGACACTGTGATGCTTAGAAACTTCTTGTCTAATCAAATGGGATTACATTGGGCCACTCTACAATAACCTCTCTCAATTTTTGTTATCTCAGAGTGGTTTTCTCGTAGTGTCCAATTTTCAATTGATGGAAAAAGTGTCAAATGGAAGCAATGGAAAGTTGCAAAGTGGTGCAACTTTCATTCTGCAACTCGTGTGACCAAATGGACTGTTCGAATGCATCTGAATAGGCATTTCTACACTATGCATGGTCCTCTTCCACACCCAAACATCCGGAATTTCTCTGAGCTACGTTCAACTGGATCAATTCCTTAAGGGTCCAAAGGGTAAAATAGCTCCAAACTTCAGAATGAGGTTACTCGGACACCATGATGCTTAGAAAATTCTCATCTGATCCCATGGGATTGCATTGGGACCCTCTACAATAACCTCTCTCAGTTTTCATTATGTGGGAGTGGTTTTCCCATGGTGTCTAAATTTTAGTTGATGGAAAAAGTGTCAAATGGAAGTAGTGAAAAGTTGCAAAGTGGTGCAACTTTCATTCTGCAACTTGTGTGACCAAACAGACTATTCCAATGCATCTGAATAGTAATTTTCATTCTATGCACGGTCCTCTTTCTCATGCAAACACGTGGAATTGCTCTAAGCTACATTCAACCAAATTGATCCCTTAAGGGTTTGAGTGTAGTATGTTGAAATAGGCCATTCCACCTATTGTTTAGGCTGTGTCTCAGTGATATGGAACTAATGTAATTAGGATAGGGAGTAGGAATAAGAAAATCGCATTAGTAAGGACATTGGAAGAGATTACTAATGTTTCCCCTATTGAAAATTCAAAATTGAGGTCCCTTAAAAGCAATGCTAGAAGAGGTGAAAAGAAGAAATTGCTTGAAAATAAGTTATAATAGGTTGTAAATAGGGTGATATTGTGGAGTTTGATGTGTTCAAAATGTCTACAAGGATAGGGGAGGTCAAAAGTATGTTATGGAAGGACATGCACTAGTTGGGAAAACAGGGGTTTTGAATGAAGAAGAGAGGTTTGAGGGAGTAAATTTGGGTAAAGTCAAGGGTAAACATAATTTGGTGGTCAATTAAGTTTTTGTAGGAAAAATGAAGAGTGTTGGAATAGGTTTTGAGGTTCAGGTTCGGGGGTTCGGTTCGCCGGTTTGGCCAAAAAATTTTGGAGGGGGGTTCAGTTCTTTTTGGGTTCACTGGTACAAAAAACATGTAAATATATATATATATATATATATATATATATATATATAGTAGTGAGTATATATATATATATATATATATATATATATATATATATATATATATATAGTGGTATAGAGATGGAAATGGCATGGATAATGTAAACACCATAAACTTGAATGTCATTTAAAAACAACAAAATTTCCAAAAAAAAATGTGTTTATAACCTGCAAAAAAATGTGAATAAAGTCATGTTGATTTTCGCATGAAAGAAAACCATGAGACCATAGCTTGTTGCTTACTATTATGATTTGATAGATTTTTTCCAAGCATCCATAGCTTGTTCAAAAGGAATTTTTTAGGCTTTTAGCCATAGCAGCAAGGCAGTGAATTGTTTGATAAAATGCTTTGGTAGACATGTATGAAAAATGTGGTAGCACAGACAAGGCAGTGAATTGTTTGAAAAAATGCCTCAAAGAAATGTGCTTTCATGGTGATGGAATGGCATGACGAATTCCAAGACAAGAAAATTGCTATGGATTGTCATGGCATTCCATCACCATTGAGTCCACATTTCTGAGGATTTTTTTCAAACAGTTTGTTGCCTTGTCTATGCTATTGCTTATTATTATGCTTTGATAGATTTTTTCCAAGCATCCATAACTTGTTTGTAAGCACCTATTTTAGGATTTTATCCATAGCAGCAAGGAGGTGAAATGTTTGATAAAATTCTTTGGTAAACATGTATGAAAATGTGGTAGCATAGACAAGGCAGTGAACTATTTGAAAAAATGCCCTCAAAGAAATGTGGTCTCATGGTGATGAAATGCCATGCGACAAACTATAGTACTTTTCTCATCATGGCATTCCATCACCATGAGCCTTGATATTTTATTTTTCAAATAGTTCATTTCCTTGTCTATGCTATTGCTTACTATTATGCTATGATATATTTTTCCAAGCATCCATAGCTTGTTTGAAAGCACCTGCTTTAGGATTTTAGCCATAGCAGCAAGGTAAATAAACCTGCTTTTGATAAAATGCTTTGATAGACATGTATGAAAATAAAGTTAAGATAGACAAAGGCAATGAATCCTTTGAAAGGATGCTCAAAGAAATGAAGTTCATGGTGATGGAATTCCATGCCAATCAAATGCTTTTGATTGTCATGAGGCTCTGATTACCGAGGAGATCTTCTTTTTGAGTAAGTATCTTTTCAAAGAGCTCCATTGTCTTGTCTATGATATTTCTTCCCATGCTTTGATAGATTTTTCCAAGCTAATTCAGCTTGTTCGAAAGCACTTTTTAGGCTTTCAGCCATATAGCAACAAGGCAATGAACTATTTGAAAAATGATTTGTAGAAATGTATCAAAACGGTAGTATAGATAAGGCAAAGTTGAACTATTTTGAAAAATACCCTCAAAGAAATGTGGTCCCATGGAATGCCTGACAAGCAAATACACTGGCAAATTGCTCTAGTTATTATTTATGCAATGTGAAGTAATCTCAGACAACTTAGGGTTTACCTTGTAAATACCATATTGTAATTGAAATTTTTTCATCTATTAGCATCTAGTTATTAGTTATGCAATGAAGCAATGCAATGTAATCAACGATATGAATATAAACTACAAAAAACTATTTTTTACAATTTATTAGTTAAACTCTTTATTTTATTTTCTCGCTATATCTCTATGCTATGGAAATGCCTTTAAATTTCTTAAAACAATTTTTTATCTCTTGTTCTACTTTTTTTTTTACCTTTTTTTAAATCTGATTTTTTTCCCATTTTTTCTAGACTTTTTCCCACTTTTTTCAAGAAATCTTATACTTTTGGTTTGCCGATTTTTTCCCAAAAATATTTTTTCTCCTATGGTATAAACACATATGTTTTTGTAATATCAAGGATACTTTTTGAAACTTCCATGCATTGCTAATCTAAAAGGAAAAGTCTTTTGCCTAATTTGTATGCAGCCATGCTTTTCACATTGTCAAAAAGAGAAAAACTTCCTGAATGATGCAAAGGCATGGCCAAGTTTTTCTAACTCTTTGCATGAGAGAAGAGATATGTTGGAGAGTACATCAAGTCAGTGAGAACAAAATTTTAATGTGTTTTAGTTTGTAGTATTCCTTTGTTTCTCTACAGATGTGTCATAAATTCTCATTTCAAATATGGACCCTAAATATTGATAAAAAATATTTGTATTAACCAAATAGCCGTGTACACATACATCAATATATGTCAATATAAGTATAAAATATAGTTACAAAATAGCCATATAGGCTTACGAGAATGTCATATAGCATACAATGTTAAATATATCCAATACAAAATATGTACAAAATTGCCATGTCTAGGCATACAACAAAGGACTCTGGAATCATAATTCATTTCTCTCCATGCTCTAGAAATAAATTATTTCTGTTTGTTTGGTGTTTCGATGGTGATAAGTTTGTCACTCATTTCTGTTGTGCTCGAGGAGTGCTCCTGCTACTCCTCCTAGATTTTAGCTCCTGGTGAAGTTTTAACTATTGCAATAAGAAGTAAAGACATTAATATATAGAAATTACATTATAAAAATATATATGTTTAACAAAATAGTCACTTACAACCATCTCACGATCACTCTCCATGATGGAAATATTTGCACGCTGATGTTGAGGCATGCTCAAGCCCTGTATTAACCATCCAAATAGGATTTAAACTACGAATCAATAATGGTTTGATTTTTCACTAGAACTAACATCTATAACAATGAATGTAAATTGAAATTTAGTAATTTTCCTCATACCTCCCCTATCAGAGCCATCCAGGATTGTATAGTAGATGAAACACTAATATCCATTGCCTTCGCAACATTTGGAGGTGTTTCCACAACCAACATATGAAAATAAAACAAATTATTCAATCACAAAAAAGTTACAATAGCGATCCATGCCACATGAATTATAATGTATGAGATCTAATGAATAAAATTTTGAGTACAAATATTAAACTATATATTTTTTATTATCATGCTTACTATTTTCCCTATCCATATATTTCTGATTATCATGCTTACTATTTTTCCTAGCTAAAGCAAATTGATTGGAAGGGTGCCTTGGTGAATGATGAAAGAGTGGATTTTTTAGTGACTCTAATTAGGTTTCTTGTGCACGAATTAGTCATTTTTGTTGATAAATAAGATGTTTGAAGCTTGAGGATGATAAGAAGAAGTATTGAAATGAATTGGCTTGTTGTTTCCTTATGGTTTACAAATGAAACAATGTGATTTTTGATGAAAAGAGAAAGAAATTTTAGTTGCTTATTAAATTTGATCTTCTCTTGATTCAATTGGGTTAGATGTTGGTGTAGGAGCACCTAGGTCATCAAAGACTTTTCAATTTTGCAAAAGGGATGAGTGTTCAAATTTGTATTGATTCAATCACAAAAGGTCATGGAAAAATGATGTAAAGTGCATGTTCAAGGTCATATGAGGTCTTATTTGAATGTATTTAAGGTTATGGGTAACTTCTAGCTGGTCAAAGTGGGAAAATGAAAACAATGCAATAATGTAATATTGTTAAAAGTTGTAAAATTGACAAAAAACAAGGAAATCAAGCATATTAAGGGTTAAAAGGGGTAGTTTCAACCGATGGAAAGACAGTTATGGAAAAGGAAATATCTTTAAAAGGAATGTATAGGATTTAGAAAAAGTAGAAGTTTGTGTTCTTGTAATTAGATTTTGAAATAAAAATTCCTTATTTCTAAGTTTGCAACATTACTCCATTGTTTTGTTTTCTTGTGTTGGTAATTTAGGAACACCCAAAGTTAAATCATAGTGTGAATACATGTAAATAGGAGTTAGTTTCCAATTTCAAGAGTTGGAAGGTTAGTTTTAGGAAACAAAAGAATAAAAGGCAGTTTTCAATGCCCGATAGAGTCCTTTTATAAGCAAATTTGAGAGTCCAATAGGGTTTTTCTTCACTACTCCACCAATGTAGGACAAGTAAATTGGTGGAGTAGGTTGATTTTAGGATTTTTTGTATTTTTTGATGATTTTAAGTGCAAGGAAAAGCAAGAATACCATGGTGGATTTGTTGCTACATTGGAAAATAGAGGATTTTCCTACACAAAGTGATGCTACAGTTGTGGGTCGTGAATAAATAAAGCTTGTGGAGGCTTGGAAATGATGTATAAGGTATTGGAAGACATAAAAAATCATGTTTCAATTGGTTCCCAGAGAAATAGAGGTTTGCAAGAGTATTTTTCACAAAACCCTCCTTGATTTATACTTTTACACCCTATAAATGAGGTTTTATTGGATTAGAACATTTTCATGGAACTTTCAATCCCTATAAATGGTGAAATATTGAGTTATAAGACATTCTTGAAGACTATTTTTAGGTTTTGAGTGATTTGGCATGGTTTTGAAGGGGTCTCCTTTGTAAAATAGGCCTAATCTACTAGCCTTTCTTCAGAGGACAGTCTAAAATCTGATGATTTTCTAGATGTCAAACATCTAAGAACTTTGATATGTTGTGATGTGCTAGAAAGTGTTTCTAAATGTGCATTTATTTTTTTAATAAGCTTTGAGATAGGAATTTAACTACTTGATTCAATGGTTGATAGACCTATTAGAGGAATATGATATTGTCTAATAAAAAAAAAGATGTTTGTTTAGATCATGGAAATGATGATATTGAGTGCTTGGTTACCATCAAACTAATGATATTATTGATGTTACTAAATTTGGTTAAGGTGTATAAGATAGGTTTGGTGACTTTGATAGATGGATGGGTGAGTATAATGAAGCCTTTTGAGCAAATTGGTGATTAACCACAAGATGATAATCAAGATTTTGTTGTAGCAGGAGTTTGTAACCTATAAATAGACTACTACAGTCAAAATATTGTGAGTACAGTGCTTGATAATGGAATGATAATAGTGAGGTATGGTTTAGTTGGTTTGTTGCCTTGGTGAATAAATGAAAGGATGAATTGTTCAAGTGTCAATAATTAGGTTTATGTTGTTTTTATGGTGGCTGAGAATGATGTGAATCTAATTGATTAATTCAAATTTTTCTAATATGGTTTTTTTTTTTAATGAGAAAATTGGAATATTGATTAGCAGAATGATGAATGATGGCCTATGGAATGACTAAGAGAATTTGAGTGGATTTTGGTTGAATGAAAAGTAATTTTCTAATGAAATTATATTTGATATTCTCTTGATTCCATTTGGGATTGAAATCCATTGAAGAAATGATGTTGATGGTGTTTGTTGGATGCTCTACATCAGATGTACCTTGATGATTGAGTGTTTTGATATGATGCTCTGCATCACTAACTGCCTTATCTATGTTATTGCTTACTATTATGGTTTCATAGATTTTTTCCAAGCATTCATAGTTTGTTGTGTTGGTGCACCTTTGAAAGCACATGCCTCCATGTGAAGTAATTGTATCGTGCTGCTTATGTTGACTTTCTAAACAACTATATTGTACAGTTGAATTTTTTCATCTATCAACATATAGTTATTAGTTATGTAATTTGAAGTAATGCTTTGAGTTTGAATGATGTGTAGTAATGTAACCAACAATATGAATATAAAATACACAAATCTATTAAATAGAGATTCATTAGTTAAGTTCTCTTTGTTCTATTACCTTTGTGTATGTTTGAGTAAATCCATTGGCACTATAGGAGTGTTTCCAATATTAGCCTATTCAACGCTAGAATCACATATTAAAATGCCATTCATAGAACAATGCTATTAACATGTAATAAATTTATAATTGCTTACTAGTTACATGCCTTGATGGGTGTAATGCAGAAATAAAATGGGAGGGTGATGTATCAGTCCTCAACACTATGACCCTAAAAATTTTATTAAAATAATAAAACTAAATTAGTTAATCTTGTATTTCAGGAATCAAAATTTAATAAATTAAATTCAATGAACATGCTAACTATTGAGCCTAAAATATACTCATAATTTGGTGTTATGATAAACTTTTAAATGACTTTACTTTTGTTATTTCATGGCTGTTTAAACTTTGTTGAAACCTTTTGTTGGGATATCCTGTAGCAAGATACTTTTATA